>SJYC01035243.1:0-37465 GCA_006408675.1 Madoqua kirkii
TTTTCTGGAACTCTCTTGCTTTTCCCATGATCCAGCGGATGTTGGCAATTTGATCTCTGGTTCCTCTGCCTTTTCTAAAACCAGCTTGAACATCAGGGAGTTCACGGTTCATGTATTGCTGAAGCCTGGCTTGGAGAATTTTGAGCATTACTTTACTAGCATGTGAGATGAGTGCAATTGTGCGGTAGTTTGAGCATTCTTTGGCATTGCCTTTCTTTGGAACTGGAATGAAAACAGACCTTTTCCAGTCCTGTGGCCACTGCTGAGTTTTCCAAATTTGCTGGCATATTGAGTGCAGCACTTTCACTTTGGCCTTGGGGTCCACAAATGCCAGGCGTGGTCCTGCTTGGATCTCAGCTTTTTATTGCCGCATCTGCAGGATAAGTACCAAGGGGCTTAGGTTGGCTTAGATCTGACCTCCTCCCTTCTCCATTCTCCTCCAGCATCCAACTCATGATCTCTGAAGGCACCAGGCAGCTTATCACCTCTGTGCCTTTGTACATGTTCCCTCTGCCTGGAACACTCTTCTCCCACTTGTCCCCTTGGAGAACTCCTATTCATCCTTCAAAACCCCATTTAGATTCCTGAGGGCCTCATCATGCCTTCACCTCCCTTTCTGGTTGCACATACACTGCTTTGTTATAATGATTTTGTCTTATTGCTTCCCGGGAGGCAGTTTATCATTTTTGCTGTAATGGTTTTAGAATCAGGAGACTTGGTTTTACCCTGGCCCTGATGCTTACCAGGGATCTGAAGGGTGCTGTCTACTTATCTCTCTGAGACATTTTCATTATTGATAAAAAGGAAATTAAAATACTTCCTCTGCACTGGGTTGCTTTTGACGTTTGAATGAGATGACCTATCTGTGGGACTTGGCACAGTGTGCAGCACAGAGTCACTGTTCCACCGTTTTGACGTCATTCCTGATGTTGAGCAAGTTCCGTGACGTCCATGAGTGCGTCTCCTTGTCTTTAGGCCCTTGGGGTTCTCCCAGAATGGACCGCGGGAGGACAGGTTGCAGGGTAGTGCAAGGCTCTGCTGCTCTGCTGCATCCCTGGAAATTGTCCCCATCCTGAGTGCTTAGGGAAAGAGCCTCTTGTTCCTCTGGGGGCATCCATCAGAAGTGAGAGAAGCCTGCAGCGCCCAGAGGGTGAAAGAAATGCAGGGATCAGAGTGGACGCTGAGCCCCGGCTTAGAACAGCTGTGTAGTCTGGGTGCCTGCCCTCATCCCATCCCCTAGGGTCCTGCCCAGTGTCGGGGGGAGGACAGGGTGCCCGGGAGGCATGAAGACTGGCCCCAGCTGCAGAGCTAGAGCGAGAATCTCTTGATCTCTTGGCTGCACCAAGAGGCGGAGGCAGCTGGGGCCCTGGAGATGGTCTCCATGACAACCGCTGCCACTCACTCCCCATCTTGGATGTAAATTAGTTACAATTTTATTAGTGTGCAGAATTTCAAGAGGCCGGATCCTGCCTTGGAAGGGAAAAGGATGGTTGGGTGGGGGGACGGGGGAGAGTTTCCAAAGGCTTCATACTCCCAAGAGGCCCCCAAACTCCAAAGTAGGTCCACGGAGAGTGAATGGGGTCCCATGCCCTCATTTATCTGGCCTGTCAGCCGGTCTGGGCTGGGCAAATCAGCCTGTCCGTGGAGACGAGGGCACAGAGGCCTGAAGCGCCGGCAGTGTGCCCAGTGCTCTCCGGGCCTGGTCTAGCCTGCTCCTGGCAGCCTGTCTGCCTCCCCACTGGTCAGGGAGGTGGCTGAGGGCCATAGAGGTCATCAGCTGGCCCAAGGGTGCCTAGCTGGCCCCGGCCAGGCTCCTGTTCTCCTCTCTCTGCTCAGCTGCCTCCCAAGGTGGGTCAGAGGTCACTGAGATGCTACTGGGCACCGAGGCAGGCAGGTGAGGGCATTGCCAAGAGTTTGGGTGTCTGAGTAACTTGGGTTCCTGGGTTCAGGATCAGCATGCGAGGCTGCTGCCGAGGTGGCCAGGGGACGCCTCAGTCGAGCCTTCCTGATTTGATGCTCTGAATCTCACGCGCAGATATAGGGCATGTGCGAACACACATTCTTCCCCAAAGGCGAGGGGAAAAGGGATAACAGTATCTTCTTCCTAAGGCTGTTGTTAAAATTAGTTTGTGTCCCCCAAGGGACAGCCCACTGTGCGTGTCCTAAGGTGGCACTGCTCCCTCCACCACTGAGAACGAGCTCTGGAGGGCAGGACCCAATGAGATGGTGGACCAGCAACAGCCCCTGGGCTCCCGACAGGGGCTGGCTTGGTGGTGGGCACCAAGGCGCCCTCCTCGGGGCAGAGGAGTTGACGCTGCAGGGACAGGACCAGGTACACATGGGGGAGCAGGAAGCAGACAGGGAAAGCTCCAGGCAGGTGTGAGTGGCTGGGCCAGCGAAGGACAGAAAGCTGAATAAAGCACTTGGAGGCGTGACAAAGCATAGTGAAGGCTTAGGCCGCTGGCCTTTGGGAGGACGGATGGAAAACGGATGGCAGGCTGGACAGGGGACTAGATGGAGATGGATGGAAGATGGATAGGAGGCCAATGGGAGGCTGGGTAGGAGGCTGGGTGGGACAGGGATGGGAAGATGGATAAGGTGGATAAAGGATGGGCGGAGGATGGATGGAGGGCAGGCGGGAGGCTGCTTCACACAGTGGTCAGGCTCGTGGGCTATGGCCACAGGCTCTGGGATTCAAAACCCCAGCTAGTCATTTAGCAGCTGTATCACCTCAGACAAGTTTCTACAATCTTTCTGAGCCTCAGTGTTCTGGGCAGGAGGGTGGACGCACAGGACTCGTGGAAGGAGCAGTAAACTAGGGGCTCATCCATGTAAAGCACACAGTAAGTGCTTAATCATTGTTTGTACTATCATTTCATTAAACTCAGCCTTGAGGACTCGGTGGTGAGAAGAAACGCGGGGGCCGCCCTTGGGGGCTCGAGTCCCCTAGGGGAGGTGATCAGTTCTGACGCAGGGCCCCTTGGGGTGGAGAAGGAAGGAGGGAAAGGGGGAGGTGTGTAGGGGATATGCCATCTGTGTCTCGGGGGGCTCAGGACAGGGGAGGGAGGGGCAGCCGCTGAGTGTTCAGGTGAGTGAATAGAGAAGCCACAGCAGGGCAGGAAGGTGGCTGGGAGCAGGGTGAGGAGGGCAACTGTGGTTCACACAGGGGAGAGACGGGCTAGACAAGGTGGGGCCCAGTGGGGTGCTTTTCTACAGAGGGTCTACGCCAGTGGAGTCTGCTTCACTCAGTCAGTATCTAGGACCCAGCCCCACTTCTGCCTCTGGGCCTCAGTTTCCCTAGGTGTGCGTGGGCTGGAAGATTCCTAGAGTTGTTTCTAGATTTGGGGACAGTCTGAGCCTCATCCAGGTGGATGGCAGCACGGAGCTCTCTCCTGTTGGGGAGGGCACCTCTCCTTCCTAACAGGGCTGGAGAAGCAGCTGCAAGGCCACAGGCATGCCCTCCCACAGTCCAGCCCACGTGTGAGAGCGACATGGAGTGTTAAGGAGGGGTCGCTGGCAGGAGAGCATCCCGCCGCCTTCCACAGGGCTCTGTGTCTATGGATCTGTCCATCTGTGTTAGAACACAGCCAAGAGGCTGGGCGGGCCCTGTGGCCTGTGGCCTGGGTGACCCTGTCCTGGAAACACGTCCTTATAGACAAAGCACTGATTCTCCGGGGATAGCAAGGCCCCTCTTTAGCTCCCTAGAGCCCATTCCGATGTCCCCGTGAGGGTGACAGGCTCCTTGAACTTCACTGGAGTTCAGCGTCTGGCACCAGGGGCGGAGGTGGATGCCCTGCGGGGCAGGGCCACCTGTCCGTCTCCCATCACATGGAACAGAAGTCGGTGGAGCCGCACGGCAGGCTGGCTCCCGCCCCCACCCCCCACGTCTCCTCCATCTCCCATCTTACAACTCACCATATTTTGTGGCCCGAGGGCTGAGAATTCTAACAGGCAAGAGCAGGGATGGGCCCGCCCACCCTGTTCCAGTCGTGTGTCTTACTAATTATGCCACACACCGGAAAACTTAATTAAATCGATGCTTGGTGTGTAATTTCAACTAGTTGGAAAGTAGAGGAAAATCAAACAAATAGCCACACGGCCCAGTGCCGCCTTAGCAAAATCTGGCCATGCCTCGGGTGCAGGGGGCACTTGTCCTGCCAGGCTCAGCTCTGGGGCCAAGCACTTTCCCTCTGAAGCCCCAGAGGCCGCTCGCTCCCTGGACTCTGCAGCCACATACACACACACTGACACACCAAGAGCTACAGGAGAGGGCCAGGTACTCAAGGGGACAGGGATGTTGGGAAAAACTCTAAGCAGCGAGGGCTGCATTAAATGGTTAGCAAGACAGTAGGATTAAAACACAAGGAAATACAAAGAAAAGCCAGACCCATATAACTTAAGTACAACCTCTGACCCTCTGGGACTCATTTCCAGGTCTCTGACCCTTCTCCCTCCTGTCCCGCTTTCGGTGACACCCCTTCTCTGTGCTGTGCATATGAGGGCGCCCAGCTGCAGGCCGCTGGGACCAGGGTGGTCCGAGGGGAAGGGACCACACCCAGGAAGGGCATCCTGGGGCCCAGGTAGCGCTGCAGTAGCGGAGGAGGGGGCGACAGTCAGGAATACTGGACAGGGAGGAGTTGGGCATCCTTCTATTTGATCCTGGTGTGGGGTTTTGAACCCTGTACTCCGTCAGCGAAGACAATTTGAAGAAAAAAATAAGACAGGCATTCCCCAGCAGTGGGAGGAGCTCCAGAAATCCATATTTACTTAGCCCCAGATGGCCAAAGCACTGGGCAGGAGCTGACTCACAGCAGGCACCTGGTGCTCTGGGCACAGATCAGACAGGCCCTGCTCCAGGGGACTCACCATCCAGGGTGGGAGACGCAGAGGAAACAAGCTGCAGAGAGCCAGGGGTCCATGGGCCAAGGCCTGCGGGAGAGCCCCGGGGTCAGGCATGCCGCCGACAGCTGGCAGCTACCTCAGCCCCAGGAGGCAGCTGCCATCCCCGTAGAGCCTGGGGAAACTGAGGCAAAGGCAGTTAAGTCGCGGCCCAGGGTCCCCGCTGGCAACCACCGCAGCTGGACTGCAAACTGCTGCCTCTGACTGGATTATAACTGGAGAAACAAGGCTGCAGGGAAGGGGTCTGGGGGCTGCAGGCGACTCCCTGGGAGAGGGGGCTTCTAGCTGAGACGTGCTGACTGTTAGTTCTGGGCCCAGCACCAGGCAGCCCATCAAGACCTCACCGGAGCCCCATTTTGGAGATCAGGAGACTGAGGCACAGAGGTTAAGGGACAGACCTGGTGTTCAAGGGCAGGAAGAATGGCTTGGGGCTTTCGAGACCTCAATCTGCCCTACTCCACCACCCCCAGCCCACCTGGCTGTCACACCCCACAAGGCCATGGCTGCCGCATCCTGACTCAGAATGAACAAGATGGGCAAAAGAGAGAACAAAAGGCCTTGCTTTGCAGAGAGGTGAGGTGGTTTTCCCAAGTCACCGGGCCCTGCATGAGCTGGTGGGGTCTGTCCCAGATGCTGCACTCCGCCCACTGTCGCACAAATGACATGGAGGCAGCAGGTCACGCAGGGTGCAGGGACGGCAGGCCCCCAGGAAGGTAAGGGACCAAGGAGGCGGGGCTCTTGGAGTTTTGGTGGCTTCTCACCATTCAGGTTTTAGGTTCGTGTCATCCCCTGGGAGAGGCCCTCATGACCGTCCTTCCCTGACCGTGATGACCTTGCTGATTTCTCTCTCCCTTCCTTGCACAATCATGGGTCCAAGGACGTCTTTGTCCAAGTGGGGCAGGCACTTTTCTGTCTTGCTCTCCCCAGCACCCGGCACCCGGCACAGGCCGACCCAGAAAAGGTGCTCAGTCGATGGTGGCAAATGGCTGAGTGAATGTGAGCAACAGGGATAGCATGGGCCCCTCCCTCTCCAGGAGATTCTGAGTGCTCAACTAAGTGGGACGCCAAAGCTTAGCTGGGACTGGGCTCGAGCCCTGGTTCCATAACTAGCAGGTCACAAGGAGCCAGACTCCAGCCTTGGACCCATCCTTCTAGTGACTGGACCAAAGACTGGGGTGCCACCAGACACAGGCCCGCTGCCCAACCCAGACTCCCCAGTATCCAGGGTCGGGGGCAGGGCAGAGAGCTGGAGGTCTCTTCCTCAGAGCCCCAGGGACGTCCTCCATCCCCTTGCCTCTAACCCTCCACTCCCTGGTCCCCCCTCCTCCCTCCCCATCCTCCCCTCCGTCCTCATCTTCCCCTTCAACCCCATCCTCGCCCTTCAGAGCACCCCCATCTCCCAGGTTCCCCTCTTACTCAGGCTTCTCTCCCTCCCTGCCCCTCTCCTGTTCTGCCTCCACTTCTTCCCCCCACCTCACCGCCAGGGGCCGGGGGATTTGCAGTTTCCCCGAGCAGCCATCTCCGCAGCTGCACATCTGGGTCATTAGGACGCTCCGGAAAACCGGGGCTGCCTGAGCCCCTGCTCCTCCCCTCCCTCCTCCTCCTCCTCTCCCTCCTCCTCCCCCCTTCCCCACCCTCCTCCCCTCAGCCTCCTCTCCATCCTCCCCCAACCTCCCACTCTCCTTCCTCTTCCTCCATCCACCATCCTGCTTCCCCCCCTCCCCAACTCCCCGCTCAGCCAGTATTTTGGCCTCCGGGCCTTTGTCTCTGAAAGCCTCCGCGCAGAGCCTGCTCGCTGCACGCGGGGCTCCCGCGGCCCCGCGGCTGTTCCCTCCCTTCTCTCCTCATTTACTCCTTTCCTTGGGCTGCTCCTCTCAAGGTTCAGTCCCTCTCAGCGTGCGCCTCTCCTGCCTGCCTCCCTCTCCGGGCCCCTCTCCCTTCCCTGGCTCTTCCCGGCCTCCCTTCCCACCACCTCCCCTTCTTCTCCCTGCTCCCCACGCCTCTCCCTCCTGCCTGCTGGGGAAAGAGGCCGGTCCGGGGAGCGCGCAGACCCCAGCCTTCTGCCCGGTTGTCTGTTCCTCCGCCCCTGGCGGGAGCTTGTGAAGGAACCCTGAAGCCTGAGGGTTCTTCGAGCTGTGCCCCTACCCCTTCTCCAAGGCTAACCGCCAGTGGGGTCCACCTGGATGCCTTTCCAGGACCCGTGTGGAGCCTGACGGCACTGGGACCTGCTGCTGACGGACAGACGCCCCAGGACAGCCCTGCTCCCTCGGGGATTGCCTTTGCCTCTAGTCCACGGGGCAGAGTCCTCCTGTGCAGGTGTAGGGACGGGGAACTGGTCTCAAAAACCTCAACCTTTGTGAATGATCGTGTAAGAGAAGCAACGTCGTGCATGGCACTTTACAGTTTACCCTGCTCTGTTCCTTGTCACAGTGGCTGTGACCCTATTTTATCCCCCACTCCCCGCTAGAGGGGGGTTATGGTGCGCAGGGAGGCCAAGCATCTTAGGTACAGACCCTCGGCCCACCTGGGTCTGACGCTTGCAGCCCAGGCCTGGCATCTGCTGGACCCTACCCCCCACTCTAAGCTCAGCACCTTTTAGGGGGGCTTTGGAGGCCCAGAGAGGCAAGGTCCCTGCCCAAGGTCACACACTCCAGGCTGATGCAGAGAGAAGAGGGATTTGGGGGCTCAGAGCAGGGAGCCTGAGGCCCTGAGGGATCCCAGCAGCAGCTGGAACCCTCACAAGCCTGTCCTCTCCCCAGGGTAGCTGGGGGGTGGGGATTGAGGGGGCCAGGCTTTGGCCCCCTGCCTCCCCTGCTCCTGGGGCTGATGAAGGCTGTCATACGGAGAGAGCACTGGCCCGCCTAAGACCTTCAGCCTTAGCTCCCATCCCTGCTCAGGGGCCCCAGCTGTACTCTGGGCGCAGCTCCCACACCCTCTCCTGGTCCCCCAGCCCTTCCTTCTCCTGGTCTCTCTCCCCATCCAGCCCTTCAGGGCTCCGCTTTCAGGATGCTCTGATTCTGCTGCCAGGCTGGCCCCTCATGGGTGCCCCTGTCTCCCTTCTGTCGCCTAGTCCTCTCTCTCAGCTCCTTTCCGCAGCTTTCAAGCTTCCTTCTCTCTGTGTGTGTGCTTTGCTGTCTCTGTCACCCAGCCCTCTGCTCAGTCTGGATCTCTTTCTCTCTCTCTCCCTCCCTCTCCTTCTCTCTCTCTCCTTCCCTCTCCTTTCTACTGTTTCTGCCCACCACACACACACACACACACACACACACACACACACACTCCTGCTCTGCATCCCTGCAGCAGTGATGGGTGAGGACTTAGCCCAGGAGGAGAACCCACGTCCCCATATCTGGAGGCACCTCCTGGCTCAGCCTAAAGCTAAGGCTGTGGTGGATTGGCCTTCCAGCGGTTTGGCAGCTACATTTTTCTGAGGCTCTGGGGCAAGGCTTATCCCTGACTCGGACAAAGTTTCTGGAAGGCGGGATCCCCAGTGCGCCCTCCCAGTGGTCCCCACATTGCAGGGACCCAGGATTTGAGAGCAGCCCAGAGGGCAGAGGGGTCAGGTCTGGGCTGGGACCCCAGAGTTGGTAACAGGGAAGGAGAGGGTAGCTGGGTAACCACCAAGCCTGCTTCGGAGGTGCCCAGTCCTCCACTCTCCTCTCTGCCTGGCACATGTGGACTCGGAAGGCCTGCACCAAGGGCCATCAGAGTTCTCAGGCCTCCAATCCCCTCTTCTTCACCCTTGTTCCTCTAGGTACCTTGGAACCTGAGCCCTGGAGACCAACAATCTTGGGTTCAAGCCTCGCCCCCTCCTACTAGCTGCAAAACTTTAGAGGTGACTGACTTCACCTGTAATGTGGGGCTAAGGCAGCTGATGCTCTTCCCCCGTCACCCAGTTTCTCGGCCTTTCTGCCAGCACCGGCTGGGTGTCAGCCCTGAGTTGGAGCCCTGGTTCTACCACCTGAGAAATCATCGGATCCATGGAGCCTCAGTTTTCCTCCTCCATAAAATGGAGCTATTGATAGTCCAGCCTTCATGGGCCGCTCTGAACTCACCTGGGGATGCTTGGCTCAGGAAGTAGAGAGGGTAAGAAAGGGAGTTGCTGTTGAAAACTGTTTTATGTTGCTGCGTGTTGTTCTGAACAGTCAGCCTTGCCTCCCGCCCTCCAGCTTTCAGGGAGCACTCAGTCTTGGGCCTGGGGCTCAGGGGCCGTTTGCCCCACAACCCTTTGTGTGCTGGGGAGGGAGAGCTGAGTCTGCTTTGGCCTAGACTTTGAGGTCAGCTTTCCCCAGCTCAGATCCAGGCCTCTGGGCATTGGGAGGCTGCTGTGCTTGTATGACTGGCTTTGTCCCCAGATTGGCAGCTGACCAAGGAAAGGAGGGACCCAGGCTTGAGGGAAGGCCAAGAGTGGGGGAGAGGGAAGGGGAACAATAGTTCCGGGAGCCCAGGAGCCCTGCTTGCTCTTCCTTGCATCACCGTGAGCAGGGGAGGGGGTGGGCCAGGGGACCCCTGGGCTCAGGGAGCATCCATCAAGCCTTGGGTCCCAAAGCTGGAGTTACCGTTCCAGCTCCGACAGTGAAGCCCTCCATCCTCCGCCTCATACCTGTACCTCTCCCTGGCTTGCCGTTTGTTTCTAAACCTTCAGCTCTGTGATGGAAAGGTCTTGGTCTTACCCCTTGCTGCGTCCCCAGTACTGGTGATGCAGCAGTGACTAATAGATGTTGGAAGGAATAGTGAGTGAATGAATGACTCATCAAGTGGCCAGGGGTCAGCCTGGCTCTTTCTAGATGGCCAGACTCGGTGGTGCCAGGGGGCATACTGCTGGGCCCTGGGTCCCTGTGAAGGCCACGGTTAACCCGAGAGGGGTGGAACAGCCTGTTGCTTTAGGGCACAGCGGTGGAGTCAGCCCTGGGTTCAGGTTAGAAGGGGGAAGACCTGGGGGTGGGGCGGTATTCTTCACCCTTTGTGGGCCTGGGCCAGCCTTGTCCTGGGTCCACCAGGGTCACAGCCCCCGGGCACATTTAAGGTTTGTGTGTCATTGCTCCCTCGATGTTGATGTCCTTCTTGGCTCCTCCAGGGCCACTTACCTACGAGGCTTTGGTTTGTTTCCCCGTTTCGCTTGCCCCTGGCCCAGCTTGCCTCCTCTTTGCAGTGGGTTTCTGTGGGCACTCAGCCCCCTGGACACGCTGCCGGCCTAGCCCCCTCCCTGCCTGCTGTCCCACCACAAGAGCCTTTGCAGCTACTGTTCCCTCTGCTGGGAATGCCATTCCTCTTGGTCTTGGCTTGACTGCTTCTGACACGTCTCCCATCCTCCGAGGCAGCCCCAGCCACTCTGCAGCGTGTGGCCCGATTACTCTCTTGAATAAGCACACTGGTGTTCTGCTCCGTTGCACTTAGCACACATCTGTGAGCCTCTTGTCACGATGTTTCTCTTTGCTCGTCACCTGCCTGTCTCCTTAGCAGGTCAGCTCCGTGCTGGCTGGGCCAGGGTCTGGCTTGCTTCCCCAGGGCTTGCATGGTGCATAGCATGATGGGATCCCTGCCTTGCCAGACCTCAGAGCAAGGCTTAGCATGCGGTGCAGACAACAGTGAATGAATGGACACAGCAGCCAGTGAGTAGACGAATAAGAAGATGGCCTTTGAAATCAAACTGCCTGGGTTTGTAGCCTGACCTTCTGCCATCCTTGGGCAGATTTGCCTGTCTAGATTTCAGTTTCCTCATCTGTAAAATGGGGATAACAGGGGTGATTACCTCGTAGGGTGGTTGTGTGGATTTATTATTATTATTATTATGTATTGGACTACAGTTGATTTACCTTGTCTTGGTAGTTTTAGGTGTACAGCACAATGATTCATTTCCCTTAGAGGTCATTGCAAAATACTGAGTATAGTTCTCGTGCTATACAGTAGGTCCTGGTTGATTATTTATTTTTGATTGGCGCATGGGCTCAGTGGTAAAGAATCCACCTGCCAATGCAGGAGATGTGGGTTTGATCCCTGGGTTGGGAAGATCCTTTGCAGGAGGAGATGGCAACCCACTTCAGTATTCTTGCCTGGGAAATCCTATTGACAAAGGAGCCTGGCTGGCTACAGTCCGTGGGGTCACAAAGGCCTGGCTCAGCGACTGGGCGCATTCGCAGAGTTGCTTTCCAGTGTTGTGTTACTTCCTGCTGTATGGCAACGCGAATCACCTCTAGGTATACATAGAGCCCCCTTTCCATTTTATGGACAGTAATGTGCACGTTAATCCCAACCTCCTAACTGATCCCTCCCAACCTTTCCCCTGTGGTAGCCGTTGGTTTGTTTTGTGTGTCTGTCTGTTTCTGTGGTGTGGATTAAACGACAGCTCTGATAGCTCTAAGCACACAATATGTGAGTATCAGATAGGCTTTGCAGACATCCCGTGTGCAAATGCCAACCCTCGATACCCCCTGCCCCACCCCCACTTCTCCTATAGCCTTCTTCTCAGGAAATAGTACCTCCTACTGTCTGTGACACAGCAGTCATCCTTGACTTTTCTCTTTCTTCCACACCCACATCCAATCCTTTGGCAAATCCTGATGACTCTACTTGAAAGAAACCCTGAATTCCGCCATGTCTGTCTCTCCCACTGTTGCTGATCCCAACCAGGCCAGCACCGTCTCTCGACTGGACTCCACCAGCCTCTGACTTCTCCCACCTTTCCGCAGGCTGTGATCCACTCAGAAACCAGAGAGATTCTTCAAAAACACAAATCAGCCCCTGGCTCGCTCTCCCCCACGCCATTGGCTTCAGGTGATCATAGAGAAAATCTGAGCCCCGCCCCCAGAAGACCAGCAGCAGCCCTCAGGGCGCCCGGAGACGCCACCTCAGGGCGCCCGGAGACGCCACCTCAGGGCCGGGGCACTTGCTGTCCCCTGCCCAGCACTTCTCATGCCCCCTCTCTGCGGGGCTCACCACCTCCCTTCGCCCAGGTCTCAGTCCGTGGTCGCCATCCTCATCGCCCTGACCTTCTCTCCAGACTCCAGCCCTTTCGTCCTCTAGCCTAACCCCTCACTGTTTTCTCTCTAACCTGTCTTGCTTCCTGGCCCTTGGTATCGGCCTGTTTCTTTACCTCTTTCTTCCCTAGAACATGTGCCTCCCAAATTCGGGAACTGTGTCTTGCTGTCCAGAAAGCCTCCCGGTTTTTAGGACAGTCCCTGGCAAGAGCATTGGGCTTGCTGATTGCCCTGATGGGCCAAGTGAATGAATGAGTGCTATTAGGATCATTCTTGCTCTGCAGAAAGCCAGAGAGAGAGAAGCTGAGGAGAGAGTTAACACGATTGTGCCTAATAAGAGAAACTCCAGTGGCCTGACCCGGCCTGTCTTCTGCCAGAGACCAGCGGGCTTTCCGTGGCTGGGGCTGTCTGCCTGCTGCTATGGTTACCGGGAGCCTCGGCCTCCGGAAGAAAGGCAAGGCCAGGCTGACTCTGCTGTTCTGCTCAGCTTGTCACACATCTTTCTTGAGTGGCCCAGAGTCTGGTGGGGAAAGATCACAAAGAGAGGTGGCCACCCCCACCTTGTCTGGACTCCATTGTGCCGGATGGAGAGAGGACAGAGGGGCTGGCTGTTCTGGAAAACGGTCCATGCTCAATCCACATGTGTTGAGGACCAAGCCAGGCTCTGGAGGGGACTTACAGGTCAGCAGTCGGTGGTCCCTGCCTGCAGGGAGGTTTCTGGCAGCTGGGAGTTCCAGGAGACCAGGACAGGCTTAGCTGTGTATAAAAATAGCCCATGCTCTCTCTGCCCGAGAGGGAGGAGGCAGGCACCTAGGGAACCAGTGAGAGAGTGCTACAGTCCCCTCCTTCCTGCTGGCCCCTCACCCTGAGGCAGCCCCGTGGCCTGGGATGGAAGGGCCCCTACTTCTGCAGTGCTGGTGTCCCAGGTTCTTGGCACCCAGGAATGAAGCAGCATCTTCTATAACATCAGGCCCCACGGGAGGCCAACAGATTAAAGCGTTTGCTCAGGGCCTCACAGCTGGTATGGCAGAGCTTCCGAAGGGTGTCTGGCTCTTCCCGTGGCCCTCACTGGGCAGTGATGTCCTGGGATTGTCCTTATCATTTTTCTGCTCTTTCAGCTGGACACTCCATCCCCGATCCTCACTGCAGAGAACAGACTCCTGAGCTCCGGAAAGTCCTGGGGACTGACCACAGCTCCCTGAGATCCTGCAGAGCCTGAGGTCCAGGGCCGAGGCCTGTTACTGTCACATCACTGCCTGCCTCGGCCTGCACGTGGCTTTCTCCTCTTCTGTGTCCCTTCTTTGTCTCCTCTAAGGACACTTTTGATGACATGGAGACGCCACCTGGGTAATCTAGGATGATCGGATCTCAGTATCCTTGACATCTCAAAGGACCCTTTCTCTAGATAAGGTCACATCCACAGGTTCCAGGGATGAGGATGTGGACTTATCTTTTGGGGACTTATCAACCCACTGCAACCACCAGCATTATCACTGCTATCAGCATCCTTACCAACATCAGTTAAGTACTAATATGTACCAGGCTTAGTCCAGGTACTTTTCCTGTACCATCTCCTTTAGTCCTTAAGACAAACTTAGGGCAGGTACTGCTATTATCCCATTTAATACGGACATTGAGGCTCAGGGAGAAGTCAGCGCTTGTCCAGGGTCTCCCTTGAAACCCAGGCAGTCTGATTTCAGTGTCTCCCGCCTTGCCATAGTTATCTTGCTCCACCTCCATCCTGTTTCTGATCATACAGATAATTCCATGGAAGAATCAGTGTGGGGCAATGAGCACCCAAATGGGCGGCAAGGTGCCTGGGTTCTGATCTAGGTTCTGCCACTAGACAGCGGCAGATGCCAGCCAGGTCTCTTCCCCACTCTGGGCCTCAGTGTGCCCATTGGTAAAATCGGAAAGTGGTTGGTTTGGATAATCTCCAAGATCCTCCCAGCTCTGAAGTTCTGTGATGCTGGGTGTCATCTGTCAACTTGCTTCTATTCAAATGCTGCCCACAGCTCAATTCTCTAAAATCTGCTACCTACTGCCAGAGATGGGTTTGCTTGGAAGGCTGGAGGAAGGGGTGGCAAGTGCTGGTGACAGAGACACGAAGGGTGGTGCTGGCTTCCCTACTTTCCCTCTCTCTTCCGTACCACCAGGCTGGCACTCGCCCTGCTATGGAAGGACTAGGGGGTGGGGGTACTCTCTTCTCTTGGAGCCCAGGACTTTTGGTCCATTCATTCAGGGAGGGATTCCAAAGCTGAGAGCTGTCATGGTTGTTGGGAACAGAGCCCCAAGACCCACAGGCTTTAGGCAGAAGCTGGCCCTCACAGTAGACTCCAGAAACCATCTGGGGGCTGGAAAAGTCCTTGTTGATCATCCAAGGCCAAGAGACTGGGAGAGGCCACAGCGACCCAATCCCGAGCCTCCTGCCCTTGGAAGGGGGGAAAAAACCACAAAACAGGCTGAGGGGAGTCTCAGAACGTTGCTTCCAAAACCTAGCCTGCTCATTGAGTCGTTTGTTTATAAGTATAAACAGATTTTAAAAGTCCTTTTTAGATTGTGGACTCAGGCCCTTTTCCTCTGGCTTTTCCCCCTGCTTTTCTGTACAGAGCACGACTGTTTGCCTTTCAGCTAAGAGTGGGGAGTTAAATTAGGGACAGGACTGCCAACTTTCATTAGCAGGTGAGATTAACATCTCAGCAGGGGCCTGGGGGGTGGGGCATCCCTCAGGTCCATCCGATCCCCCACGGACACATCCCCCGACAAATCCCCAGTTGAGGGCTCCCGGTGGGGGTAAGCCCGGAGTTGGAGGAACCGGGGTTTATACTCCTCGCCCAGCCTCAAGCTGAGCCTCACCCCTCTTCCGAGGCCCCGAGTACAAACACCGGCTCTGCTCCCCGGTCTCTGCTGGGTTCGTCCCTGCAGGTGTCTGGGCAGAATGAAACCTGGCTGTGTGACCTTGGGCCACCTGCTCACTGTCTCAGTGTATAGGAGTTTTAAGTGGGGAGGTTTGTTGGAAGCCAAGCCCCAAGCGCGAGTGGAAAAATTCGACCCGCCTCGCGGTTCACGCGCCACCAGCCTCCTCTGGCTGGGTTTCAGGCGAGACCGAGAATTTTTTGGGTTTTTTCCTGGTTTAGTTTCGTGTGCTTCCAGCGGCAGCGGGGCTGTTACACCACAGTCCCCAGGAAATTGTCCACGTAGGACAGAGCCTTCCCGAGGAGAATGAAGTCATCTGTTCCTTTTTAAAAAATTTTTTGTGGCCTTCTCCTTCAACACGAGTCACCCGGCCTCTGCACTATCTCCCCCGCGCAAACAGGCCCCGCGAGGTGGGGTCGGCTGGGCGGGCGTGGGGATGGGGAGAGGAGCGAACCCCACGGGCCGGGGGCGCTGCCAGGGGGTGGGGAGTGCGCCCCCTTCTCCGCCCCGTCCTTGCCCAGCACCCCACCCCGCCCCGCTTCCACCCTCGACTAACCCCGGGAACGCCCGAAAGGTGAGCTCCCAGGAGGGCCGCCCGCGCTCCGGCGCGGCCCGCTCGGCAAACAATAACAGTAAATAACGCTTCCTTGTCAACGTAATAAAAACGGAAACGGTTACAATGTTTTTTAATAAGCGTCCCCCATCAATCTCTCCCTCCCTCGCTCGCTCGCTCCCGGGCGGCCGCGGGCACCGGCGGGGCGAGGAGGAGGGGGCACCGGGGCGGCAGGGGGTGCGGTGCCGGAGGAGGACGACGCCGGGATTGGGGGGAGAGAGCCTGAGCACAGCAAGTGAGAGACGAGGGGGCGCGGGCGGCCGGGGTCACGCGCGCCGGCAGAGCCGGGAAGCGGCCTCGGTGAGTAACACCGTTGCCATGGCGACGTGGCCGGGAGGAACAGGAAGCGGCAGAAATAGCTGCCGCCGCGGCCCGCGCGCCCGGCCCCTCCCCCCCGCGAGCCCGTTACCACGGAGACGGGCTCGCGCGAGGCTGCGCGGGCGGCCGCGGCCTCCGGCGCCCCGGCCCGCGCATGCGCCGCGGGGACAGCCCCGCGCTACGGACGCGGAATCGAAGGGCGCCGAGGAGGGGTGCCAACGCAGCAGCTCTGGCCCCGCCCGGACCCCCAAACTTGCCTAGCTGCCCGCTTGGATTAGAAGGGGGGAAAAATACGAAAAAGCAAAACTGTTGTTTGCGTTTGTAAAAGCAGCCCTGCCTTTGTTTCTGGCGGATTCGCTGGTTTCCAGGCGTCGAAGGCGCGGTGTCTGGTGGGGGTAGGGGCCAGGGACACGTCAGCCCGCGCGGTCCCGAATGTTTTCTGAGCGCCAGTCGCTGGGTCGTGTCCGGGATGCCCAGGGGACGCGGAACATCCGCTCTGCCCTCCAGGAGGCCTGGCCTGGGACAGTCTAACGAGGCCCTGGGGCTGACCTGGCTGCCTGAAGCCCTCTCTCAGCCTGACCTTCCCATGGGGGGCGGGGGGTGACTTCTTTCAGGTGATGCCCAGGGGTTCCCCCGTCCCCACACACACCTCCTGAGTTGCCTGGTCCCTTTCCCCTCATATCGCCTTCCCCAGATTCTAACCGGCAGAGAACACAGAGGGAGAAGTGAAATCTAGGCAAACCCCAGGCTCCCTCCACTCCCTGTTCACCAGAAAACTGTGATGGTGAAAACTGAAACAGTCCACCCGCCCCCCCCCCAAAAGTTGAGGGAACCTAAATGTTTCATAAACAAAAGCCACTCTGCAACAACTTGTTTATGTGGAAGGCTGGCTGCAGCCTTGCACGTCTGGGGCTGTGTGTGTGTGTGTGTGTGTGTGTTTGGAGGGAGGGAGGGGACACATCTCAGGCTGTTTGTGCAGGATTTTTTTTTTCCCCTCTTCGGATTTTGTTTGTTTTTAAAAAGGGTCAGAGGTCTGGGCTTCTGTGGGGAAGGAGAAAGGGTCACCTGGGATGGACAGGCCAGGAGCTCTCAGGAGGAAGGTCAGGGGCCCCATGTGCTGGGGCGAAAGCCTGGAGCCTCCTCATCTGGCACTGCTCCTGGCAGGGAGGGTGGTGTCGGTGGGCTCCAGGCCCTCTGGGCCGCTCCCCAGGGTATGGCTCCAGTGGGGACCCAGGCCAAGGGCTGGGACCTCTCTTCTCTGGCCAGGACAACTGTCGTTTCACCCAGCCCCTGCCCTGGCCACACTGGCCAAGAGATAAGGCAAGCAGAGCAGCCCGGGTCTCTAGGGTTTTCTGTAATGGAAAGGAGACGCTTTTGTGTTTTGTATGGGGCAGACTTAGATTTTCAGCATCCGGGCTGACCAGATGGGGATGTAGGGAGCGTGTGTGCACAGAAGGGGGCTGCTGCTTCAAATCTCTCCCCCTGCCCCTCCATCCAGCCTGGTTCCCCAGTGTGACCTTGTGTAGGCTGCCGGGTTTCTGGCCACTCAGCCTGGGGAGAGCAAAGGCGAGTGGGAGGGGCTTGGGTGAGTTTTCTTCCCTCATTCTCTCTCCCTCTTTTGAGGAGCGAGAGAGGGGCCACAGCCCTGAAGGGATTGATCAGAAGACGTCTGGCTCACCGTGGCCAACTTAGCATCATATTTATCCCTCCTCTTCTTGGAGGAGGAAAGAAAGACACAGAAGGGAGCTGGGAGCAGCTGGTAAAATAAAGATAAAGACAACCTCCTTCCAGAGGGCAGTAGCCTGTGCTGAGAACCAGGACTTCAGAGTCAGTCCTGGTGGTGAACCCCCTTGGCTTCCTCAGAGCTTGTACATCTGGACGATAAGAACAATGCAATACCTGTCTCAAAAGCTGTGATGGTTCTGTTAAGTTACGCACAAAAGCTCTTAGCACAGTGCCAGGTATAGAGTAGGTGCCCAGAATGTGGCAGCTCTTATTGGAGCTGGAGGAGGTTTACTACTCTCCATGATGTGACTCAGGATTGCCACCTTGGGCCCTGAGGTCCGTCGTTGGCACAGGCTCTGCCACCAACCCACTGTACAATCTGAGGCAAGTTGCTTACCTTCTTGAGGCCTCAGTCTTCTCATCTGGCAAATGGGGATAATACTTAACAACCATTGATGGGGAACTTAACTCTTTGCCAGGCACGACTGCACAGTCCTTGAATTTCTAATTTAGCCTTCAAATAACCGTGGGAGGTAAGTACCAGGATGATCCCAGTGTCACAGGTGAGAGGACAGCCTCGGATGAAGTCACTGGCTGGGGATTACACAGCTAGAAAGTGGCCGATATTACAAAGTTGGTTACGTGGTGGAGTCATGAACACTGAGAGCAAGCATCGGGTTGTTTCTGTTACTACTGTTCTCCCCACCTTCCTGCTCATCCTCTGACCTTTTCTGTGGCTCAGGCCACAGCCCTCCCTTTGAATCGACACTCTGGCTTCAGCCATCCTGGGCCCTCCTGAGACCGGCAGAGACTCAGCACTGTCAGTGGGAGACACCCTCAGTGGTACATCTGCTTGTGGAGAGCCAGGTGGGCCCCACCAGGCCCTGCAATCAACCTGGCAGCTCACCCCAGTTCTCCCACCGTGTCTGTTCCTCCCTACTATTTATCGCTGAGGGTTGGGGTCCCCCATACTTCCAGGTGTCACGTGTGGCATCCAGATGCTGCAGTTAATCGAGTTGGAAGCCATAAATCTCCGTTATTGTCCCAGAGCCCCTTCCCCTCTGCTGTGCTGTCATTTAAGGCATTGGTGGGAGAGGCAGCCCCCCAGCCCCGCCCACATGCCCTAGGCTTTGTTCCCTCTCCAGGCAGTAAATGGCCCCGATTGGGTTGTGGTTGTGATGTCCACTGCCTACATTTGAATCCTGGCCCTGTCCCTTCCTGAAAGTGAAGCTTTGGCCAAGCACTTAACCTCCCTGGTATCCTCAGTTTTTCTTCCATAAATTCGGGATGTGCAGAGCCACTGGCTGTCTCACTAGGTGGTCAGTGTGTTATGAGCGCTTCTCCCTGCCCAGCTCCCAGAGGGTCTTCAGGACGTGACTGGTTACCACGAGTGCTTTGCTGCATGCTGGGTGGTGTCAGGCCTTAGCTCAATTTTCAAACAAGTACATTATTACCCCATTTTATAGACGAGAAAGCTGTGACTCAAAACAAGGGAAGTGAGGTGCCCCAAGGCCACAGAGCCAATTAGTAGAGGAACCTGGATGAAACCAGGCAGGCCTGTGTGACTCTGCAGTGCCCGCTGTAACCCCAGGTTCCCTCCCCTCCCCACTGGAACTCCTCTGGGGCTTTCCACCAAGGTCTGCAATGACAGCATCGTTAGCTCTGCCCAGAGCTGTTTCTATAACCCAGGCCTGAGAGACACTGGGTTAATAGGTCCTTAATAAAGCCAGCAGAGGCGTCTGCATCATCCTGGGGCAGGGGCCAAGGAGCCAGGTGCAGCAGAAGAGTCCTAATGAAATACTGGGGAAGGGGAGGGGAGGTGGGCCAACCGCCTGCTCCTGTGTCAAAGTCAGTCCTTGCGCCTTGAGTCACTGAATGCCTCCCCGTGTAGGGAACAGTCACCCATCACTCACTCCACTCATCCTTTCTTCCTTTCATCAGGGGCAGAGTGCTGGACCAAGAAGCAGGAGACCAGGTCGTATGTGACCCTGGGGAAATGACCTCCCAAGTGGTTCCTCCCCCCAGTTGAAGTGCCTTAGAAGACTCAGGAGACCTCACATTTTGGGGTCGTTACTACTAGTGGTCATGTTGTTGCAGTGAAGGGAGCTGCTCTAGAGCAACTGATTTGGCAGGTGTTCAGTACGGATGTGAGAGCTGGACCATAAAGAATGCTGAGCGCCCAAGAATTGATGCTTTCAAACTGTGGTGCTGAAGAAGACTCTTGAGAGTCCCTGGGACAGCAAGGAGATCAAAGCAGTCAATCCTAAAAGAAATCAACCCTGAATTTTCATTGGAAGGACTGATGCTGAAGCTAAAACTCCAATACTTGGGCTACCTGATTCGAAGAGCGGACTCACTGGAAAAGACCCTGATGTTGGGAAAGACTGAAGGCAGGAGGAGAAAGGGGATGACAGAGGATGAGATGGTTGGATGGCATCACTAACTCAGTGGACATGAATTTGAACAAACTCAGGGAGATAGTGAAGGACAGGGAAGCCTGGCGTGCTGTAGTCCATAGGATCACAAAGAGTCAGACAAGGCTTAGCAACTGAACAACAACAGCAACACATTCATTAAGCAGTGATCATTTGTTCACTCACTCAGTCACTCAACAAATGTTTATCACTGTGACCTGTGCAGGGCACCAGGCTAGGTGCTGGGGCAGATCATACTAGACCTACACATCGGGGAAGAGTGGTGGACAGGTGTCACCCTTGGTTGCCAACTCCACACTTGGTAAAGGCTGTGTTGAGAAGCCTACATTGAGGATTCTGAAGCTGCATCTCGCAGGAGCTAGAGCGAGACAGCCCAGTCTTCTCTTAGAACTCATCTTGCTCTGGGCATATGTGAGAACCAAATGTGAGACTCCCCTACGTGGAAACATGGCTGTCAGTGTGTGTGTGGTGGGGTGGGAGCCCAGGAAACATGCTCCCAGCTGCTCTGCTGACTGTCCTAGTCTGGACCTCAGCTTCTCTACGTGCACAATGAGGAGGATGGGGAGGGGAAGTGCTGAAGTGCTCCCCAAATCTGCTGTGTGTGATGCCTGTCATGCTGAGGCCTTTGGGGGACAAGGAAGGCAGGATGAAAGAGGAGCCTCTGGAGACGAGGTGGTGGGAGGGAGCTCTCCAGTACTCTTGGCAAAGCCTGAGACCCCCTCCAAGAGTGGCAGGAGGCTGGGAAGGACGTGGGGAAGGTCGTGGGGCTGCTGCAGCACCCAAGGGGAGGCTACATCTTCATGCTGAGGGCTGTTCGGCTCCACTGGGAGTCTCTTTCCCAGATGCACCCATAGGTGCCATCCCTGAGCAAGGAAAGGGAGAGAGAAGAGAGCGGGAAAGGTGGGGAAGGGTTGGCGGAGCAGAGACTCCTGACTGGTGGGAGTCAGGGTCCCAGGCGGTGATGCCCCCGGCCCCAGGGAGAGTGGAAACAGCAGAAGGAAGACAAGGGCAGATCCCTGGAAGTCATGGAGCCACCAGTGGTCCTCCAGAACAGACCCACCAGGTCTCCACAAGCCTGGCTCTGGGGGTTGGGGCTTCGGGGCTGTAGGATCCACCTGCCTTTAAAATCCCTCAAGGTTCCTTGTTGCCTTAAGGTGAAGTCTGAACTCCTTAGAGGTAGCACATGCTGCTGAGTGAGGTCTGGGGTCCTGAATCCAAGTCTCAGTCCAGCCACTGTCAACTGTGTGACAACCAGCAACTTATATAACCTCTCTGGATCTCAGTTATCGCATCCGACAATGAGGATGATAGTAGTACTCACATAAGAGGACTGTAGCATGAGTTGAAGAATTGATGCTTTCGAACTGTGGTGCTGGAGAAGATTCTTGAGAGTCCCTTGGACAGCAAGGGGTTCAAACCAGTCGATCCTAAAAGAAATCAACCCTGAATATTCACTGGAAGGACTGATGCTGAAGCTGAAGCGCCAATACTTTGGCCACCTGATGTAAAGAGACGACTCACTGGAAAAAACCCTGATGCTGGGAAGAATTGAGGGCAAGAGGAGGAGCGGGCAACAGAGGATGAGATGATTGGATGACATCACTGACTCAATGGACATGAGTTTGGGCATCCTCTGGGAGATGGTGGAGGACAGAGAAACCTGGCACGCTGTGGTTCATGGGGTCGAAGAGCGTTGGACAGGACTGAGTGACTGAACCAGAGGACTGAGTGAGCTCAGTGCTTGTCTTGGGCTTAGCATGGTGCTGGATGCGTCATAACCGTTCAGTAGCAGTTGGCATTGTTATCACCGTTGTTGTTTAGTCGATAAGTCGTGTCTGACTCCTTTGTGACCCCATGGACTGTAGTTTGCAGAGTCTGCTCCATGGGATTTCTCAGGCAAGAATCTGGGAGCAGGATGCCCTTGCCTTCCCAACCCAGGGATGGAACTCGCCTCTCTAGCATTGGCAGGTGGGTTCTTGACCACTGAGCCCCCAGGGAAGCACTGTTATTATTATTGAATCTAAAACTTGGCAGAGCTCGATGATGATGCCGAAGACCCTGACTGCGTGAACCCCGATCTTCCTCGCCCATCTCGTTCGCGCCAACCACTCGACTCCGCAGGGCTGCTCTGTCCTCCCGGCGCGCCGTGTTCTTTCAGGTCAGGCCTCTGGGCCTTTGCCTGCACAGTGCGCTCTGCCAGGAGTGCCCTTTCTTCTCCCTGCTGCTTTTGGACCTCGGTCCGCTGTCAGCTGCTCTGGGAACCACCCTCCTGGCGCATTGCTCCTCATCCTCTCTGCATCCAGAGTTCTGTGCACATGCGGCCCATGGCTGTTGCTCGCGTGGCGTCCGTGCTTACCGCCCTCTGACTCTACTTTGGCTGGTCCCCAAGCTGTAAGCCCTCACGGTGGACGGAGACAGACCACTCCCCACGCCTACGCTGCTTCTTCCTTATCAGACAGAAGCAGAATGCCTGAGCGCCCCGCTGATGAGTCTCATGGGAGCAGTTTCTATGACATGCTGGGGCCTCCAAGTTAGCGCTCAGCACGAGGGGGAGGTTCAGAGGCTCTCCACCCTCCCTCCCACTCCCTGCACGTTTCCTAGCCCCTCCCCTGCTTACCTTCACTGCCTTCTGCTCCTGGCCTGGGAAGACCACTAACCTATGGGGCCAAGTGGGAAATGGTGCCTGGGATGAGTGTGTGGGGTAGATGGGCACCAGATACCCAGGTCCTACGGGAGCTGCTGGGGGCAGAGGGGACGTCCCCTCCCTGCCCTGTGAGCTGTCTGTGGTGCGGCGGCAGCCAGGGGTGTGGCTCTGTGGCCAGTGCCATGGGAGCACTTGTCCCCAACCTTCTCATCCTGTCCCTGTCTGGTCACGGGGCTTCTTCCCGCCACTCACTGCAGGGCAGCCAGGTCTCCACGTCCTGGCACAGGGATGCTGTTTCTCCTGTCTGGGTGGATGCTCTATGCCCAG
The DNA here is from genome assembly GCA_006408675.1 of Madoqua kirkii. Taxonomy (NCBI): domain Eukaryota; kingdom Metazoa; phylum Chordata; class Mammalia; order Artiodactyla; family Bovidae; genus Madoqua; species Madoqua kirkii. The sequence goes on from SJYC01035243.1 coordinate 22,852, forward strand.
CCACTGACCCCAGACCGAGTGCCTCTGCAGGATGTTCACGCTGAATGAGGTCCATGTGGCAGATGACAGAGCCGAGGCCCGGAGTGAGAAAGGAGTGTGTCACACAGAACCCCGTGTCGTCTTCTGTAGCTCATTGCCTTGCCAAGAGAGCAGAAGACCTACAGACTTCGGCTTTGACCTTGAGGAAATGGAGAAACTTGGACCTCAAAGGCAAATTTCCGTGGCTAAGACGTGGACAGGCTGTGTGACCTTGGGCACTTCCCCTAATCTCTCTGAGCCTCAGGTGCGAGTGAGGTTGCATGAGATGACAACTGCACAGGGCCTAGCAAGGACCAAACAGGTGCTTTCTTACAATTAGGGAACAGTTAGGCCTCACCGTGAACAAATGCAACCAGTGGAATTTGTTTTTATGCAGACATGGCCATTCCCCTGCCCTTTTTTATGTTATGGAAAAATCCTCAGTGTTGTAAAAGGAACAGGTTTATCTGTGTATAAGTTGGAGGGTACCAGGCATACCTCCTGCTCTGCCCCTAGAAGCTGAGACCTCAGGAGAGGGACTTGGTGGATTTGGACCTCAGCTTGCTCTAGCGGGCAACAGAGGATGAGATGATTGGATGACATCACTGACTCAATGGACATGAGTTTGGGCATCCTCTGGGAGATGGTGGAGGACAGAGAAACCTGGCACGCTGTGGTTCATGGGGTCGAAGAGCGTTGGACAGGACTGAGTGACTGAACCAGAGGACTGAGTGAGCTCAGTGCTTGTCTTGGGCTTAGCATGGTGCTGGATGCGTCATAACCGTTCAGTAGCAGTTGGCATTGTTATCACCGTTGTTGTTTAGTCGATAAGTCGTGTCTGACTCCTTTGTGACCCCATGGACTGTAGTTTGCAGAGTCTGCTCCATGGGATTTCTCAGGCAAGAATCTGGGAGCAGGATCCCTTGCCTTCCCAACCCAGGGATGGAACTCGCCTCTCTAGCATTGGCAGGTGGGTTCTTGACCACTGAGCCCCCAGGGAAGCACTGTTATTATTATTGAATCTAAAACTTGGCAGAGCTCGATGATGATGCCGAAGACCCTGACTGCGTGAACCCCGATCTTCCTCGCCCATCTCGTTCGCGCCAACCACTCGACTCCGCAGGGCTGCTCTGTCCTCCCGGCGCGCCGTGTTCTTTCAGGTCAGGCCTCTGGGCCTTTGCCTGCACAGTGCGCTCTGCCAGGAGTGCCCTTTCTTCTCCCTGCTGCTTTTGGACCTCGGTCCGCTGTCAGCTGCTCTGGGAACCACCCTCCTGGCGCATTGCTCCTCATCCTCTCTGCATCCAGAGTTCTGTGCACATGCGGCCCATGGCTGTTGCTCGCGTGGCGTCCGTGCTTACCGCCCTCTGACTCTACTTTGGCTGGTCCCCAAGCTGTAAGCCCTCACGGTGGACGGAGACAGACCACTCCCCACGCCTACGCTGCTTCTTCCTTATCAGACAGAAGCAGAATGCCTGAGCGCCCCGCTGATGAGTCTCATGGGAGCAGTTTCTATGACATGCTGGGGCCTCCAAGTTAGCGCTCAGCACGAGGGGGAGGTTCAGAGGCCCTCCACCCTCCCTCCCACTCCCTGCACGTTTCCTAGCCCCTCCCCTGCTTACCTTCACTGCCTTCTGCTCCTGGCCTGGGAAGACCACTAACCTATGGGGCCAAGTGGGAAATGGTGCCTGGGATGAGTGTGTGGGGTAGATGGGCACCAGATACCCAGGTCCTACGGGAGCTGCTGGGGGCAGAGGGGACGTCCCCTCCCTGCCCTGTGAGCTGTCTGTGGTGCGGCGGCAGCCAGGGGTGTGGCTCTGTGGCCAGTGCCATGGGAGCACTTGTCCCCAACCTTCTCATCCTGTCCCTGTCTGGTCACGGGGCTTCTTCCCGCCACTCACTGCAGGGCAGCCAGGTCTCCACGTCCTGGCACAGGGATGCTGTTCTCCTGTCTGGGTGGATGCTCTATGCCCAGCCACTGACCCCAGACCGAGTGCCTCTGCAGGATGTTCACGCTGAATGAGGTCCATGTGGCAGATGACAGAGCCGAGGCCCGGAGTGAGAAAGGAGTGTGTCACACAGAACCCCGTGTCGTCTTCTGTAGCTCATTGCCTTGCCAAGAGAGCAGAAGACCTACAGACTTCGGCTTTGACCTTGAGGAAATGGAGAAACTTGGACCTCAAAGGCAAATTTCCGTGGCTAAGACGTGGACAGGCTGTGTGACCTTGGGCACTTCCCCTAATCTCTCTGAGCCTCAGGTGCGAGTGAGGTTGCATGAGATGACAACTGCACAGGGCCTAGCAAGGACCAAACAGGTGCTTTCTTACAATTAGGGAACAGTTAGGCCTCACCGTGAACAAATGCAACCAGTGGAATTTGTTTTTATGCAGACATGGCCATTCCCCTGCCCTTTTTTATGTTATGGAAAAATCCTCAGTGTTGTAAAAGGAACAGGTTTATCTGTGTATAAGTTGGAGGGTACCAGGCATACCTCCTGCTCTGCCCCTAGAAGCTGAGACCTCAGGAGAGGGACTTGGTGGATTTGGACCTCAGCTTGCTCATCTGAAAAATGGGGATAGTGGCACCTCTCTCCAAAGACTGCTGTGTGGCTCAGTGAGATAACTTAGGGGTACAGGGAGGGCCTGTGATTATAGCCTTAGAGACTCTGTCTTCTTTAAAAAAAAAAAAAGAAAAAAGGAAGAATGGACCACTTATTTTCTATTTTGGCCATGAGTCAAGTAGCATCTTGGTTCCCTGACCAGGGATGGAAGCTGCACCACCCGCGTTGGAAGCATGGAGCCTTAACCACTGGGTCACCAGGGAAGTCCCCACTTCCTGTCTTTTTCAGAAATTAAAGATACTCCTTATGGAGAACAGGCTTGCCTTTGGGTGTGGACTTGGCCGGGGAGACCTGGTCTCAGGGACTGTGTTTCCTGGGGAGGGGTGGGGTCGGGGGCTGCTGGGCCGAGCGAGCAGGGTCCCTCCAGGAAAGGGAAGCCCCACCTGGCAGCGCCCGCTGCCGCCTGGCCCCCAGCTGGCCATCCCTTCCTCCCCACCCTCGCTGAAGTCCGTGTTGCCAGGCCTCCCCCCGCCACTGCTGCCAGTGTGCGGCCGCCCTTTTCTGAGGAGGTAGGGGATGGGGTGGGGTGTACATTTTCCAGGCGACGTTTCCCTGGCAGCTCTGCAAACTAATTGGCCTTTAATGTGGCATAGTATTTATTTTAATTAGCAGGAAATTGACCAATTTCTTAATAAGGGGCTTTGTGGAGGCTCCATATCTGGGCTTGGTGGTACATGTGTGAATGAGGGGGGAATTGGCGATCAAGCAAGAATGACACCCACAGTCCAAGAAGGGACCGTTGGGTACTGTGGAACTTGGTCTTCCTGGCTATGCCAGGGAGGTGACAAGGACAGAAAGGATGGGCCTGCCCATTTGGGAGCACACTCTGGAGGCAGAGGGAAAGGAGGGCTCTGGGCCTGGGGACACACCAAGGGCCGGGGGCTGCCCCGGGCCTCCTGGGGATCTCACAGCCTCAGACTCTGCCTCTGACCTTGGCCTGGTGAGGTTTTGGGTCTAGGTCACCGATCTCTTGGCCTTAGCAGTGCCCTCTCTCCTTTTGAGGAATTGACAGAGTAAATCAGCAGTTGTTCTGTTGCTAAGTCGTGTCTCTTTGCAACCCCGTGGACTGCAGCCTGCCAGGCTCCTCTATCTATGGGATTTTCCAGGCAAGGAATACTGGAGTGGGTTGCCATTTCCTTCTCCCGGAGATCTTCCCAACCCTGGGGTAGAACCCACTTCTCTGGCACCGGCAGGCGGATCCTTTACCAATGAGCTGCCAGGAAAGCCTGTGTAAATCAGCAGGGGTTTCTTAAAGGATAAATTCTTTTTCTTTGATCTGATAGAATCACCGAGGTTCCCCTAGCATGTATAATGCCTGCCTATGATGAAATATCCCTTTTTCAAAATGTGGAGGTTCGGAGAAACGCAGTGTTTTTCTGAAGCCTCACAGAAGGCTTATATCTGCAGGATATACCCATATCCTGCAGGACTGGCTTAACCATGGCTGCCCCCAAGGGAAAGCTGCCCTGACATCCGGGTGAGCTCGGGGGTCTCGTCCATCTCCCCACCTCCTTCAGTGTCCTGAGACAGTGGTAATGGGCCCGTTCAGCATGTCACCTGGACTGTGTGTCCCCTGAGAGCAGGCACTGTGTCTGTGGGCTCAGTTTATACCCCAACATCAGGCATATAGAGATGCACGCTGTATGTTTGTTGAATGAGTAAATGGGTGAGTGAATTATGGAGCAGAACTGAAAAACAACCAACCTCGTGACCCCCTAGTCCAGGACTGTCGCACCACCCCCCTTGCCTCTGCCTTGGGTGTCTTTATGATTTTATATTTTAATTGGGATGGTACTGAGGGGGAATATGCCCCTCTCCCTGACCATCTAACTCGTCCTCCAGGGACAGTTCCCCTCCTCTCACTGCCTTGGGATGTGATCCAGGAGCCTGTGTGTGCATGCGCCTGTTTGGGTGAAAGGACAATGCTTATTCTCTCTCCCTGCAGCTCAGCTTCCAAGGACCAGGGGGAGAAGGCTGCCCTCGGGTCCCATGGTCTCACTGAGCCCTTCCAGGGGTCTCCGAGGATCTGCCTCGACCTCTGGCTGGGACAAGTGAAGCCACGACCTCTCTTGTCAGCCCCTAACCCGTCATCCTGCCTCTGCTGCCCCGGGGCCTCGGACCCTCCCGTCCAGAGATGCCCCAGGGACTCTGCTGCACCTCTGCCTGGACTCAGACCAACCACGTCCCCTGCTTATTTATTTGAAACCATGTATGCAATGCTTTCTCTCTACCAGGCACCGTTCTGGGCACTTTAGAGATATTTATCCCTCAGTATGAAGCAGGTGCTGTTATGTTCCCGTTTTGCAGTCACAGAAACTGAGGCACAGAGAAGGCAAGTGACTGACCCACTTCCCCCTCCCTGGCTTTCACTACAGACCTCTAGGGTAGGTAGTCCTCACAGTCTTCTTAGGTAATTTCTGTTTCCATGATTCCATCCGGTCGCCAGGCCTTTGCTCACTGGGATTACCTGTGCTGAGACCCTGGCACGACTCATGGAGCAAAGATACGGTGCCTGGAACCAGCCACACCTGGTCTGAATTTGAATCTGCCGCATGGAGCTGCGTGATCCCGGGCGAGCAGATTCAGGTCTCTTTGACCACCTGTTTTCTGAACATTGAGGGGCAAAACTATCTATCCAAAAGGTCATTACAAGGAATCAGCAAGGGAAGTCAACTAAGGAACCGGTGTCTGGCTTGCAATTTTTCATTAATAAAAATGAATTATTCTTTTTCTGCCCCAACTTGTCCTCCTGTCCTTCAAAGCCCAGTTGTTCCAGAAGCCCTTGCCCCCTCTTTCCAGAGTAGGATCCCTAGTTCCAAGGTCCCCAGGACACATCCTGTGTCACCTGGCCTGGTCATGACCCCTCCCACCCTGGGACCCTCAGAACCTCAGGCAGCGGGGAGATCAGGCCAGAGGAAGGCAGGGCTGTGCTGGGGATAGAGTCGGCATTCTGGCCTCATTCACCAGCATTTATCGGGCACCTGCTGTGTTCTGGGCACCGTGTGTGAGACAGCCTTCGGGCAGCCCACCGTGCAGTGGCAGGGGCAGACGAGGGAACTGGCCACCCCGCCCCGGCGGTGGTCAGGCTCGGCGCAGCCCAGGGGAGGGGACCAGGGAATGCAGCCGGGAAGTCAGGAGCCTTTGGGAGGTGGGGGTGGGAGCTGGCGGCCAAGAGAGGTGCGGAGGCCGGGGACATTCCTGACAGAGGGGTGGAGGCTAAGGCAAGTGTGGTCTTGGGGAAACAGCTGGTCACTGTGGCCCCGTTGGGTGAGCGTCATGGAGACTTCTCTACAGCCACCCAGCATCCCTGCCAGGTAACAGGTGCTGAGCCAGGTGAACAAGGGAGAGCTGGTCTCTGTCCCCAAGAATCACATTCCAGTGGGAGGTGCAGGGGAGCAAATATCAACAAGTAACTAAATAAATAAACAAGGTCACGACAGAGAGTGAACAGTGAATGAGGCCAGCAGAACAGAGAGGTGGGAGACCTGGCTAGAGGCAGCAACCAGAGCTGGCCTCTCTGCCGCAGGTGCTGGGACCCAGGAGGACTGAAGCGGGGGTGGGGGGCAGGGTCGGCGGGCATTCAAGCTGACTCCCGGCTGGCTGAGGGCAGAATGGAGTTAGAGGAAGGAACAGAAACCAGAGACGGGGCGGTCTCCAGGCAAGGTGGTTCCCTGGGGACTGAGAGGGAAAGGCAGATGCGAAGGCTCTCCAGGAGGCAAAGAAACTGGGCTTGCTGCTGCAGCTGTGGAGGGGGAGGGGTGTGGGGAGATGAGGCTGAACCCAGATTTCTGGACCTGGCGTTGGAGTGACTACGATGCCCATTCGCCGACACGGTGATGAGCTCATCTTCGAGCTTGTCGAGGAAAGGTCCCGCAGGGGTTGGTGTGGGGGCGCGGAGGTGGGGGTCGGCCACCGCATCCAAGACCCGGGGCAGAGGTCGGGGCCTGCAGCCATGGGTCAGAGGTGCCTGACAGTCCCACCAGATCCTGCCTTGACCAAAGGAAAATTCAGGCCATCCTCTTCCCCTCCACTGTCCCTGACTCATCCCAAGAGTCTGCAGTAGGACACGGTCTAGAACCTTGAAGCCTTTTCCTCCGGTTCCCAGAGTCCTTCAAAGTCCCCTTCCTGGCCCACACGTCCCTTCCACTGGGACCCAGCTTCTCCAACTGGAGAAGCGGAGAGGCTATTTCTGGGGAAGGAAGGGGTCCCCGGGAGGCTCAGGCTCACCCCTCCCCACTCGGCTCTAAAAAGTGCCCATCATGGCAGGCCGTGGGGTTCCGGGTGCTGAGCTCTGGAGGGTACCCCACTCCCGATCCGGTGGGAAGGGATGGCTGGGGCTGGGGGTGGAGACTGTGGGCTCTTGAGCTGTGGCCCTTGCGGCTGTCGGGTTGGGTCCCCGGCTCCCTGGATATTATTCTCTTTGAGGGGGCGTTCCTCGCGGTGGGCGCTCTGTGTCTGTTTTGTCCCCACCACTGGGGGCTGGGCTGGGACCCAGCTGGGCTCTGTCACTGGGCCTTACAGACTGATGGAGGAAGGGATGTGTGTGTGTGTGTGTGTGTGTGTGTGTGTGTGTGTGAGAGAGAGAGAGAGAGAGAGAGAGAGAGAGAGAGAGACAGCCTGCCTGAAACCTAATTGTCCGCTGTCTAATCCGTCAGCCGGAGGACAGCTTGCCAGCCCCTCCCTGGCAGGCTGATAAATGCCGACTGCGGCCCCCTGCGCTGGGCGGCCTTAATTGGTATCGGGACGTGCCTGGACTCGATCCTCCCGGCCCTGCCTTCCTTGCCTCCTGCCTTCTCCTCCAGCTTGCAGGCCTCCAACCCAGCAGGGCTCACCTGCTGCCACAGCCCCAGGTGGAGGCTGTGAGACCGAGAAAGGCAGCTCCATTATTCAGCACCTTCTGTATGCCTTCTGCACACCCTTCCCCCCTCACGCAGCCCTGCGAGAGGGAGGCCAGCTTGCTATCCCATGTACACACACGGGACGTGTTTCCTGAGCCCTCTACCTGCCCACCCCCAAGCAGGCTGGGTGCTGGGGTCCACGGCGAACGGGGCAGACTCATAGACTAGACTTCCTGCCCCCTCCCTGGGAGCTCCCCCTAACTGGCAGGAAGGGGCTTGTTCCCAGACAGTTGGCTGGTAGGGCTCAAGGGTAGGAGTTAACCCTCTGCCCATTTTAGGAAGTTCAGAGAGGTCTGGCAACCTGCCCGAGATCACACAGCGAGCCAAGGAGGGGAAGAGAGCAAAGTCGCCCTCCAGAAGACCACACACGGTTGGTTCTCAGTGTCATGTGGGTCTGAACCGCTAAGGGCACAAGTTAGAAACTCAAGTGCCTCCCCTCGAGATTCTAAATGAGGGTCTGAGTGTCCTCTGGCTCTGGTGAGTGGGCCACCCAGGGCTTGAGCCACCCCTTATCTGGAATTTTGAAATTAACCAAAGGTCCGAAAACCCCAAATTCTTTTGTAAGATGGTGGCAAATTCATTAGGAAGCAAAACTCTGACCTCAACCAACAGGAAACGATTTATAGCTTTATTTATTCCCCTTGATGTGAACATTTATACATTTCATTGCAGAGATATTTATGTACTTGACTGTGGGGGCTTCCAGGCCCTGCTGGGGTGTCAGCTAAGCTATGCCGTATGTGCCACATTGCTATTCCAAAGGGACAACTCAGTCCCCCCACCCCTCTGGTCCAGCGGTTTAGGAGAAAGGATTTGGAGTCATACAAGATGTTATCTATACCCTATACGGGATGATGGCCGTGCCTTCTTTTTTTTTTTAGTATAATTGACACATGGCATGTTAGTTTCAGGTGTACAACCTAATCATCTGATATTTGTATGTTCCTTTTTTCCCCTGCACCATCGAAAGAAGATGAGAGTCTGACAGTAACTCCAGTTCTGGCCTGCCTGTTCCTTGCTTGGTGGTTAGCTGCTTTGTGCCAGGAAGGGGGCTCGCTGATCTGATGCCCAAAGGGGCTGGGTGGGTATCACTCTCAAGGTCCAACTGAATCTTTTATTTCATTGTAAAGGGACTGGGGAGAAGAGAAGTCAAGCATCAGAGCAGTTTTCTTACGAAGAGAAAATAGCTTTATTCATTATACATGTAGTACATGCTCATCACCATAAAAAAATTAATACAAAAGAAGAAAGTAACAGTAATCTGAAACCTACCTTCTCCACAGTAACTACTGTGGGTGTTTCTGTGACTCCCCTTCCTTCCAGATTATTCTAGATATCTCTTTTTTTTCCCCAAAGGTGGTCTTCACCAGCCGGTGTTTTGCAATCTACATTTTTTTCCTCGTCACTGATCAATGTGTTGTAGCATCTTCCCACCCCTCAGTCCTTATTTTACAGGGAGACGAGGAAGTCTGAAAACATGTAACCAGCTCAGACAACCCCCTTGTCGGCCATTCTTTTATGCCAGCTTTTCATGATTGTGTCCATCCCCAAGATGGCCTCCTTGTGCACACACCCACCTGTGATCTTGGGTCGCGTCCACACATGGGGATGGCTTCCTAGGTGGCACTAGTGGTAAAGAACCTGCCTGCCAGTGCAGGAGACGTGAGACACGGGTTCTATCCCTAGGTCGAAAAATCCCCTGGAGGAGGGCATGGCAACCCACTTAGTATTCTTGCCAGGGAGACGAATCCATTCTCCATGGAGAATCCCATGGAGATGCGGAGCTCTCGGGTCCACATGGGGTGGGTACATCCCTCACATGGGACAGGCTGCCGGATTTCCAAAAGCCATGTGCCCTGCTCTGGGCTCGTCACTCCCACAGGGCCGTTATCTGGTCATTGAAGAGCAGCCCATCCAGTCCGGGCAGAGGGCCCCGCCAGGCAGCCCCTTGCTCTGCAGCTGCAGGGGAGGCGGGGAGCCGGCAGGGGCGTCACGGGGGCTCCACCACCAGGGCTGTTCAGCTGCCTCTGCGTGGCTGTCTCTCCCTGTCTCCACCGGCTGACAGTCTTCTGCCCCTGGTCCCCTGAGGCCCCTTGGCTGCTGCCCCCAGCTGGGCCTCTGGTTCTCTCATCTCAGATGGGGATAAAGGCTGGACCCCAGGCCCCATCACCCCCTTAATCACTTGAGCTTTCTCCTGATTTGCATGTCCTTAAGGCGCCTTGATTAGTACCCCTTCCTAGGATCTTCTGCCTTCCAACCACGAGGGCTCTGATTGCAAAGTGGCCTCAACTTTGTTAAAAATAAGATAAATCCTCCTTCACGCAAGTGGAGCCCATGCTTCTCTGAATGGTAAGAGATCTGGAGGCGTCTCCCAGGAGCCCTGTGAGCATAGCAACAGTGGAAATTTCTGGAAGGAATCAGGCCATTTTTCTAACCAGTGGTCTAGAGCCTGTTATCAGCACAGACATGAACTCTCATGATAGTTGCTGGAAGTGGACATCATCTTCACCTTCAGAGAAAGGAAGCAGGCTCAGAGAAGACAAGCTACGTGCTCAGGGTCACCCAGTCAGGACGTGTTCAGCTCGGTCAGGATCTGAACTCGACAGTGTCTGACGCCGTGCGCACGTGCGTGCTCTGTCGCTCGGTCGTGTCCGACTCTGCGACCCCGTGGACTGTAGCTCGCCAGGCTCCTCTGTCATGGGATTCTCCAGGCAAGAATACAGGAGTGGGTTGCCATGCTCTCCTCCGGGGATCTTCCGACCCAGGGATCGAACCCGAATCTCATTGGCAGGTGCATTCTTTACCACTGAGCCACCTATGACCAGCCAGACGCTTATTGGACACTCTTCACTGCTTTGTTAAACACAGGCTGGGCCTGGAGCTCGGGGTGTGAGGAGTATGAGGTTGGATGTCCTCGTAGTTGATGAAGGCTGGCTGCATCCCTAGGAAGAGGACCACGTGCCCCTCTGCTGTCCCCCAGCTGTGTGTTTTCACATCTGGAGATTGGAATAGGGTGTGCCTGATCTTTGTGGTCCCCTCCTGGGACTGTGGGCACAAGCACCATTGCACCCGTGCCATTTGCCATGTGTGTTCTGATTCTCCCGTGCCCTCCCATCTGCACCATTAAGAGTGAGCCCCAAACGCAGCCCAGGACTTCTGCTTGCTCTCTTGCTTGGAAACACTCTTTGGGGGGCCTCTGTGGAGCAGGATGGTCCCCAGGGTGGCAGGGAGTGGAGATCTATCTGGATAAATGCTCTGCCCTGCCATCCTCTTGGAGCATCTGCCTTCCCTGCCAGCTGCAGTTTTTCCTGCTTCTCATTAGGGCCGAGGTGTGAGAGATGCGAGGTTTCAAATGCTCTGAGGGCAGCGCAGCCTTTTGTCTCCCTGGCTGAGCAGTTTCCCGGCCCACTGCTTCTGCTGTTGCTCTTTCCCGGGTCCTCGAGAGAGAGAGAGAGAGAAAGAGAGAGAGAGACAGAGAGAGAGAGAGAGAGAGAGAGAGAGAAAGAGAGAAAGAGAGAGAGAGAGAGAGAGAGAGAGAGAGAGAGAGAGTTGGGCTGTCAGGGTTTCCCGGACCATTTGCAGGGCCTCCAGAGAGGTGGGCAGGCTGGACTCTCCCATGAGTTCCTGTTCTCTTTGGCCATCTCAAGCTTTGCTGAGGTGGATGTCCGGCTGCCCCCAACAGGGACCTGCCAAGCCACTGGGCCTTGGAGCAGGTGCGCACACACGGTCCACTGCCCTGAGCCCCAAACAGGCCCTCCCTGGCCTCTGGAACACGGTGTGCCAGGTGCCCAACTTCCTGGGAAGCTGTAACAGGGTGTTCCCACTCCTCAGGGGACGCCTCTGGGTTGGGGGGCAGTGAGAGGACCACAGAGGAGGAGGCACAGAGCAGGCTGGGAACATTCCCCCGCGCCAGGCCTTGGGGTCCAAAGTGCAGGCATCTAGAACAGTGGCCCCTGGGCATCCGCCCCCGCCCCACTGTGCTGCTGGGCCCTCTCAAGGGAAGCTGCCCGCTCCTCCTGCATTCTCTCTCCCAGCTGGGCCTGAGTGTATGAGTGAGCTGAGAGATGCTCGAGCACATTCTCAAAGCCTTTGGGTTTCAGAGACCAATACAATTTCCAAAGAAATCTTGAGGGACTGACGGGGTAATGACAGTTTTAAATTCTTCTAGGGAAGAGTGTTAATGGGAACAAACAAAACAAAGAAGCACACGCATTAAAAACTGCATCAACTCTCACTTCAGTTCTTGAAATAAATTACATTTAAAAACCCAAAAGGTCCCTGGGACAACTAGAGGGGTGGGATGGGGTGAGAGGTGGGAGGGAGGCTCAAGAGGGAAGGGACACATGTGTGCCTATGGCTGATCCATGTTGATGTATGGCAGAATCAACACAGTATTGTAATCATCTTTCAAATAAATTTAAAAAAAAGTGTGAGGGACATAATCTTAAAATGAAGGGATGCTCTTCCCCAGAAAGAACGTCTGGACACCTCACACTGTCTCTGGCACAGCAAGACCTGGAGCACTGAGTACACAGCAGAACCCAGGCACTCTCCCTAAGGGCACTCAGGAGCTCCTCTTGGTCATAAGATAGCTGCTGCACCTCTGGTCATCACGTTCACATTCCAAGCAGGAAGCGGGGCAGGGTGAATTCCTTGAAATCTTTGCTGTGTAACTCAGGAAAGGGAATCTTCCCCAGCATCTTTTGCCTTCACCTCATTGGCCAGAACTGGGTCACATGTCCACTGCTAGTTGCAAGGGAAGCTGAGAAATGGAGTATTTTCATTTTCTGGATTCTGTACAGAGAAAGGCCAGAAAGGAAGGGGACTGGAATGGGTGTTTGAGAGGCTGCACAGACAGTTTTCTGCAAAGTTTCAGCTTTCATTTCACGCCATCTCACCCTAGCTCTTTGTGTGGAATCTCAGCTCCCGTGACTGACTGGTCACCAGCACCCAGTTCCTCGAAGGCAGTTGGGAGTGCCCAGTTTAGCCTGCAACCCCAGACACCATCAATCCATACTGGTCCCTGTGCCAGGGACCCCAGTGCTGTTTCGGTCTGTTTTGCAGTTTCTGGCTTGAAGAGCACCCAAATTCAAAGCTTGTTTTCAGAGGAAGGCCCTCAGAGAGAGTTGCCAGATAAAATACAGTTAAATGTGAATTTTGGATAAATAGCAAATAATTTTTAACTATAAACATCTGCATGGGACATGCCTAAAACTTTATTCAAAATTAGATTTAACTGAAAGTGAAGTTGCTCAGTCGTGTCCGACTCTTTGCGACCCCATGGACTGTAGCCTATCAGGCTCCTCCTTCCGTTGGATTTTCCAGGCAAGAGTGCTGGAGTGGATTGCCATTTCCTTCTCCAGGGGATCTTCCCGACCCAGGAATCGAACCTGGGTCTCCCGCATTGCAGGCAGACGCTTTACTGTCTGAGCCACCAGGGAAGCCCAGATTTAACTGAGTGTCTTGCAATTTTATTTGCGAAATCTGGCATCCCAGCACCCAGAGTCTCAGGTTCTATAGGTAGGAGAGAGAAACTCCAGGGCAGCTCTGAAACCACCCTACTGTGTGACTCTGGGGATGTCACCGCCCCTCTCTGTTTCAGAGTCCCGTCTCTGGAGGGAGCTCACCTGAACTTCCCCGCCCAGGGCTGGAGAAACCTGTGCAGCTTCTAATGCTGAGGGAGAGCTCCATCCTATTCGTGCTTGGCACTGCTTTGCTTTGCAGCTGTACCGACCAGGAAATAAGATCATGGCGAGCTACGGTCCGTGGGGTCTCGAGAGTCAGACCTGACTTACTGCTACCGCCAGACTGATGTGTAGCTCTGGAGTTCTGCTCTGCAAAATGGATGTCAAAATGATTGGATATTGGCACATATGGCCCAGTGCTGGCCAATGAGGCGAAGGCAGAATTAGGCTGTTTGTTCAGCCTGAGAGTTCGCACACAGTGACAAACGGGAGGAATTTCCTGGTGGCCCAGTGGCTAAGACTGTGCTCCCGATCCTGGGGGCACAGATTCGATCCTTGGTCAGGATCCCTGTGTGCAGTGCATTGCTACCCCCCAACACCCCCTCCCCCTGGAAAAAAAGGATTCTGAGACACCTCTGCCTGAATCCTGAGCTCGTCTCTTTCTAGTGAGGAGACCTCGGGCAGGTCACTTCCCCTTCCGGAGCCCCAGCCCGCGTCCATCTGTAGAATGGGTGTGTGTGCCGAGCGCGGGGGCAGCGTTTCCCTATCCCTCTATCCCCACCCTCCATTTCCTGGTTGGAGCTTCCCCTGGGAGACACCAGCTTCAGCGTGTGTGGAGGGAGGGGTGTGGGGCGGGGGTCCGCTACCTCCGCATTGCAGTGCTGGGGTCTCTGGTGCCCCTGCAGGGCTGTACCCACCTTCCCCTTCGCTGGGAGCTCAGAGTGTAGCCTGGTGGCGGAGGGTATGGGGGCTTTCTGGGAGATCTTGCTTCCCAGCCAGCTGTAAGGACCCCATGAATGACCCCTGGGGAGTGGAGATGCCCCCCTACCATGTTGCTGGCACCTGGGGGCACCTGCCTTCACTGGTCCATCCACAGTGTCCTGGCCACAGGGTGAACCCAGAAGTCTCAGGCCGGAGAGGCCCTCCCCTTTCTCTGAGAAGAATCAGGGAAGGGTTCTCTTGTTTTTCTATCTTACCCTACTTCCTGCCCCTCCCCAGACTCTCCAGATTGTCCACCCAGACCTTTCCCTCTTTCCAGCTGGGAGACTCCCTGGCCCGGAGCCTCAGCTTTCAGACCTGCAGAAAGGGAGGGGTTAGCAGGGCCGCTGTGCCCCGTTTTCCACAAGGCCTGTCTTGCGCAAGCTCCTCCCTTTTCAGAATCCAAACTTGAGATGATACAGCTCAGAGCTGCCCACTAGCCCCCTCACCCGACCCCTAGCGGGAGCAGGACCTCAAGTGTCTGACATCAGCATGGAGGAACTTGAGCAGCAAGCAGGGAGACAGGCAGCTGAGAGTCACGGCATGGGGTGGTGGGTGGGGTAGATAAACAGGGAGAGGGGACACTCGGCTTGTCGCTGTGTCAAAGCTGCCCCCCACCCGCCCCCGCCACAAAGCCA
>SJYC01035244.1:0-18573 GCA_006408675.1 Madoqua kirkii
CTCTATCAGCCCACGGAGGCGGGCGGGGGAGGCGGGAGGGAGGGAGGGAAAAAGTATTTGCTTCAGCCCTTAATCACGGAATTTGAAATCCCAGCGAGTCGGTGCCATTTATTTTCAGAGGCTGTCAAGGCTGGTTTCAGCATTTAAAAGAAAGGAGGATAAAAACATTTGCATTCGCTCCCTCTCTGCCTACCCGCTCACTCTGCTCTCTCCTCTCCCCCTCGTTCTCTGCTCACCTCGCCGCCAGTGGGGCTGCGTGTTGGGGAAGGGATGCCAGAGAGAGATGTTTCACGGTGCTCCGGGCATCCTCTAGGGTGGGGGATGGCCCCGGTCAGAGGCAAGGGTGTGACGGAGGGGCACAGAGGACCAGTAGGGCAAGCGGTGGGGGTGGGGAGCCAGGGTCGGCCAGGGCTGCTGCTTTGGGGTGTGCTGGCTGCCATCTGTGGGGCTCTTGTGGGTTTGCCCCCACCCCGTGAACTCCACCAGCTCCTCCTGGTGTCTGCAGGGGAAGTCTAGAATGTTGGGACTGCAAGGGGAGCTAGGACACCCCGAGGGAACACCCTCCCTGCCCAGATAGAAAACCTAGGACTGCAGACGAGACTGGCACGGCTAAGGTCACACCCTGGCAGGACCAGGACAAGGATGGAGGCTAACGGGGTATCATGCTGGATGCCAAGCGCCGTGCAGCACCAGAGACGGGGACGCTGGGCGCTGGATGCTGGCCCAGTGCTGGACGCCGGGCAGGGGGCTGGGCAAGGAGATCTCTGCCATCAGGAGGGCCAGTGCTCCCATGCTGGCCCTGCGGCTTCCCAGTACAGTGACCATAGCCAGGGTCTTCTCTCGACCTTCAGCTGGAGCCCATGGTACCTCCCAAGAAGACCAGAGAAATGCCTGCTCTGCCCGGTGGGGTAGCTCTATCAGCAGGCCCCTTATGTGCCCACGGCACCCACTCTTCTTAACCGGTGTCTCTATTGCCTCTTGGGGATGACTTGATGGGATGACTGTCCTTGAAGAGACTGGAGCCCAGACCACCGGGTCTGCTTGCCCCTGGGGCCCCTCTCTGAGGCAGTTTCCTCATCAGTAAAATGAGAACATCCACAGCACTGTGGTCAGTGAGCCAACGTGTGTGAAGCTCGGGGAGGCGCCCCACCCCACCTCACCCCACCGCCCCTGTCGCCCGTGGGATGATGGCTTTTATCTCTGTGAGGATGTGCCCACCTGTCTTACTCCAAAGATTTCAGGCTTCTCCAGGCCAAGACTCTGTCGTTTTTCTCAGAACGCCTCTTGGTCCCAACTTAGGAGAGTCATGCTGAAAACCACCCAGCATTTCCCCCCCACCTCGACCACCATTGAGGCATCCGGAGAGAAGACAGCCCTAGCCCTGTGGATGGAGCCCCCACTTTTGTCTGAACCGAGGCTGGGAAGGAAGTCCCCTCGCCCGTGGGATGATGGCTTTTATCTCTGTGAGGATGTACCCACCTGTCTTACTCCAAAGATTTCAGGCTTCTCCAGGCCAAGACTCTGTCGTTTTTCTCAGAACGCCTCTTGGTCCCAACTTAGGAGAGTCATGCTGAAAACCACCCAGCATTTCCCCCCCACCTCGACCACCATTGAGGCATCCGGAGAGAAGACAGCCCTAGCCCTGTGGATGGAGCCCCCACTTTTGTCTGAACCGAGGCTGGGAAGGAAGTTCTTGTATCTTTGGAAGACACTCAGGATGCCCTACTCCATGCCCACCACTATTTGCTTATTTTTTTAATTAGCAAAATGAGCCGTCTTCATTGTCACAGCGCAGAAGGTGTAAAGAAAATTAGTAAAGTCATCTCCCTCCCTCCCCCTCACAGTTCAGCTCCCCAGATACCTAGCATCCAGAATTGACCACAAAGACTTTCAGGTTTTTCTGTCAATGGAAGCACATATCAATACTTTTGATAAAAGCCAAGCAGTGCTATACATCCTGTTTAGCGCTTTATTTTCCTTTACACATGACGATCTCCTTTCCAGGTCTATGGGCTTCCTTGGTGGCTCAGTTGGTAAAGAATCTGCCTGCCAAGCAGGAGACTCGAGTTCGATCCCTGGGTTGGGAAGATCCCCTGGCAAAGGGAAATGGCAACTGACTCTAGTATTCTTGCCTGGAGAATCCCAGGGACAGAGGAGCCTGGCGGGCTACAGTCCATGGGGTCCAAATGGTCAGACGTGCCTGAGCGACTGTCTCCTCCAGGTTTGTATGTGTGGTGACCCTGCTCTGTCTCATGGCTGCGGAGAGTTCTCTTGTGCGCATGCTCCTGCAGGGGCGGTCCACTGCCCGAAGGATGGGCAAGAGGTTGTGTCCAGTCTTGCCCTCTCAGGGCTGCAGAGAACAGGCCGGCCTTCCCCAGCAGGCAGTATTGCTGGCATCGGAGGGGTGCTGTCCTGAGGGTGCACAGGGAGGACCAAGGAGGTTGGGGGAGGCAGGATCCCCCTCCCCTTCCATAGGGACTGGCTGGTGGGGCCATGCTAGGACCAGGGCTGGGTGGGGAAAATGGCCTTGGGGAAAACAGGGTCCAGGGCCCCAGTCCTGTGGAGGCAGGGGAAGGAAGCCCCTCACCCCACTGCCTGGGGGCCCTGGGATGTGGAAGCCTCGGTGACCGACGCAGTCTGGGTGGTCTGGGTCAGGTTCCTCCCTGAGTCCTCCCCTGAGGAGGTGGAGTGGTCTGTGTCCTTCAGGTGGAGGGGGCTCTCTCCTCCTGCTAGCATCCAGTCCCGGCCTCACTATCCCCTCCAAAATGCCTCCATGTCCCAGAGGGGGACCTCGTGGCCCCAAATGGTGCCTAAGTCAGCCGGGAGGGGCTCCGTCTGCAGCGAGGTGGTGTCTTGGTTCTTGATTTTGTTGTTTGTGCATTAGAGGGAACGTTCAGTGTGGCTTCTGGAGACAGGCTGACCTGTGTTCCGTGACACTTCCATCTGTTTCAAGCTCCAAATCCCTGAGCCTCAGTTTCCCAATCATGAAAATGGGGGTATTAACAGCACCTACTTCACAGGGTGATTGTGGGGCCTAGGTGAGGGGGCCCACGCAAAGGGTGTTGGGTATTATGTATGGTGTGTGTGTGTGTGGTATGTGTGTGTGTTTGTGGTATGTGTGTGTGAGGCATGGTGTGTTGTTTGTGGTACGTGTGTTCAGTATGGAGTGTGTGGGCTGTGTGTTATATACAGTGTGTGTGAAAGGGTGTGCATGCGGCATGTGTGGTGTGTGCTGCATGTGTGGATATGGCTTGTGGTGTGTGTACATGTGTGTCTTGTGTGTATCAGATCCTCACAGCTTCTTTTGTGTCCTCTGCCCCCAACAGGCACTCTCTCCATTACTCAGGAGCCTGGACTCTGTGCCTCTCCCCCAGAATCACTGCTATACCTACATCTCCCTTGTGGCTGATGGACAAGCCAATTGACTGGGGGTCCGGGCAAGGACCGAGGACAACCCCGGGGAGCAGAAGACACCCCATTCCTTAGCCACTTCCCCTTCTGGCACCCCCCAACAACCTCCTGGAATGCAGAGCCGCGTGGGCCTTACGTTCAGTGGGGTTTGGGTTAGCAAGGCCGTGGGAAGTTGCTTTCACCTCTCTGGGCCTCAGTTTCCCATGTGGGAAAAAAAGGATAATAACAACAAAGTCCTAAGATTGTCTAAGCCCCTCCTTTGCTCTCACCAAATAAGCGAGCAAACAAACAAGCAAAACAACAACAGCAGAGTGGGTGGATCAGAAAATGCTCAACCCCCTCAGAGGCACTGAGATCAGGAGCTTGTGCCCAAGTGGGCCATCAGCACAGACCCACATGCCACACGGGCTCCTGGCATGAAGTGAGATTCTTCACTCTTCACAAGTGGGGGCTCCCACGCTCTCCCCCATTGTGTTCATTGATATAAACCCCCCAACCCTGCATGGCTCTGGTGGGAATGCCTAGATTTGCAGAGCAGGTTGAGCCACGTGGAGAGGAGCTGAAAGGTGAGGTATAGGCTCCCCAAGGAACGGGCTCTTTGACACCCTGGCAGGGGGCACAGCTGGCTCACAGCACCCTATGCCAGCAGAACGCTGTCACGGCTAACACTCGTGTTCATGCCTCATCCTGAACCAGCCCCTCTCACCAAGCAGTTTCTCACCGTGGCTGCCAAGATGGGACGTGATAGGAGTAAGGCCCCATATGCGTGTGGACCCTCAGGGGTTCTTCAAGGCATGTTCATAGATCGTGTTTATCATACCAGACAGCGATGGGGTCTCTTCCCCTCTCAAGTTCTCAGTTTTCTTACCTATAAAATAGGGCTATGATGCTGAAGCTGAAGCTCCAATACTTTGTCCACCTGATGTGAAGAGCTGACTCAGAAAAGACCCTGATGCTGGGAAAGACTGAAGACAGGAGGAGAAGGGGGTAACAGAGGAGGACATGGTTGGGTGGCATCACCGATTCAATGGATATGAGTTGGAGCAAGCTCAGGGAGATGGTGAAGGACAGGGAAGCCTGGTATGCTGCAGTCCATGGGGCCGCAAAGACTCAGACACGACTCAGTGACTGCATAACGACAAATGATGATGAATCAGTGAGGTAAGGATGCGAGGTTGCTGGCCCCAGCCCCACGTCTGGTAAATCTTAACCAGGGGTAAGTCTTGCAGCAGGTGGTGCCATTGTTTTCAGTGATTCTGGGCCCTGAGAAGGTGACACCTCCCCACCCCGGTCAGTGACCCACGGTGCCTTCCTATGGGCAGGGCAACTTTCACACACTTGCACACTCACTGACAGCAGACTTGGTCATGTGAATTGCTCTGAAGCCACACACAGCACATGCATATGCATACATGCAGCACACACCACACACACAACATATAACACACAACCCACACCAGGCATGTGTGGGACTGCCCTGGTGGCCCAGTGGCTAAGACTCTGCATTCCCAGTGCAGCGGGCCCGGGCTTGATCCCTGGTCAGGGAAATAGATCCCACATGCTGCAACTAAAGCCCCTCCATGCCACAACTAAACAGATGGCTCCAGGGCAGCCAAATAAAATAAATAAATAAACAGCTTTTTAAAAGATGGCATGTGAAGCAGAGGGGCAAGCAAACTGTGGCCAACACTACACCTGAATGAAAATAAACCTTTCCCATGGTAATCTACTGATATTTAAGGGATATTTGTTATGTAAAATAACCTAGCAAAATCTGACAAATACAGAAACTGGTCCCTAGAAGTACTGGCGACCACGAAAAGTTGTGGCCTTCGCCCTGGAGTAGGTAACAGGTGACAAGGAGTCAGTTATTGGAGGTGGGAGACATGGCTACCCATGTTATACAGCGGGGCTTCCCACGTGGCGCTAGTGGCAAAGAACTCACCTGCCAAAGCAGGATGCCTAAGAGACGTGGATTTGACCCCTGTGTTGGGAAAATCCCCTGGAGGATCCTTGCCTGGAGAATCCCATGGACAGAGGAGCCTGACGGACTGTGGTCCATAGCGTCACAAAGAGGAGGACACCGCTGAAGTGATTTAGCACGTGTTATTCAGTGGGAAACATTTAGGAGGCTTCTTGCCTATAATAGCTTTACAAAGCTGATACTATACAGCACTTGCGGTTTTAGCTGAAGACTTTGAGAAAGAGAAATGTCTAGAATATCCTGGTTGCTTTTCACTACATGTCATGGGTTGAATCAAGACCCCCAATTCACATGTTGAAGCCCTAATGCCCAGGACCTCAAAAATATGACTGTATTTGCACGTGTGTTAGTCCTTCAGTCATGTCCGACTCTTGAGACCCCGTGGACTGTAGCCACCAGGCTCCTCTGTCCATGGGATTCTCCAGGCAAGAATACTGGAGTGGGTAGCCATGCCCTTCTCCAGGGGATCTTCCCAACCCATACAGGGTCCTTAAAGAGGTGATCAAGAGAAAGTGAAGTCATCAGGGTAGGTCCTAATCTAACATGACTGGCCCTCTACACGCCAAGGAGAGAGGTCTGGAACAGACTCTTTCTTTCTGGCCTTCAGAAGGAATCAGCCCACTGACACCTTGACTGTGTGAGCCAGCCTCCAGCACTGTGAGAAAGTAAACTTCTGCTGTGCTTCGTTACAGTTGTTCTAGCAAACTCATACAGTACCTTGCACATGCACCGTAGAAAAGAGACACCCTCCAAAAGGAATTAGTCTGCTTAGCAGGAAAGAAAGGGAAAATCCAGAAATGATGGATGTGCAGGGTTGAAAAAGTGCAACTATTTCTCATCTCTACTGAATGAATGAGAAAGGAAGCAAGAGTTCCAGGAGCCTAGTGCCCAGAGGTCTGGAGCCCATGGGAGAAAGCAGAGACGCCATCATGAGAAGGGAGTCCCCATGGGATGCTGAGCTTGGGCATAAACACCTCCTCCTCAGTGGAAAAAGGCACACCCCCAACCCTGCAAACAGCAGAAATTTACTTTCTCCCAGTTGGAAGTCCAGGCTGGAAGTCTAAGATCAAGGTGTCAGCAGGCTTGGCTTCTTCTGAGGCCTCTCTCCTTGGCTTGTAGACGGCCGTCTTCTCATTGTGCCCTCACGTGGTCTCGTCTCTGTGTGCGTCTCTCTTCTTATAAGGACACTAGTGGGTTAGGACCCACCTCAATGACCTCAGCGAAACTTAGTTACCTCTTAGGATGTCCCTGGCAGTCCAGTGGTTAGGACTCTGTGCTTTCACTGCCCAGGACCCAGGTTCAATCCCTGGTTGAGAAGAGATTGTTGTGGCAAGTTGTGTGACTCAGCCAAAAATAAACAAATAAACAGATCAACAAAAGGTTAAATTACCTCTTCTAAGACATCTCTAAACACAGTCACATTCTGAGATACTGATAGGTAGGCTTGGAAAAGACCCTGAGGCTGGGAAAGACTGAAGGCAGAAGGAGAAAAGGGAGACAGAAGATGAAATGGTTGCATGGCATCACCAATTCGCTGGACATGAACTCGGGCAAATTCCGGGAGATGGTGAAGGACAGAGAGGCCTGGCATGCTGCAGTCCCTGGAGTCACAAAGTCAGACACGACTTGTAAATTAAACAACGACAACAACAGTGGGACTTCAACGTAAAATTTTGGGGGACAGAATTCAGTTGACAACTGTGGGCGAGACCAGAAAACATTACCTGTATCCAGAGAAGCGTGAGGGTGTGGGTGTGGGTGTTTACTCAGTCGCATTTAGCTGGCAGCTGGGCTGGAAGGCTGGAGAAGTCTTACTTCGTAGGTCAGACACCTCAGTGCTCCTCCACTGGCCTCTCTCTCGTCCTCCCCCTCTCTTGTTTATTTGTTCGTTTGTTTATTTTTTGGCCGAGTCGCACAACTTGCCGCCTCTTCTCGACCAGGGATTGAACCTGGGTCCTGGGCAGCGTGAGGAAGCCCAAGAGAGGGGGAGGCTTTTCACGTGGCAGCCGGCTTCCGAGAAGGAGCGCTCCAGGAAGGGCGAATGTAGAGGCCTCAGATCTCAGACGTCCCACAGCATCACACTGACTACATTCTGCTTTTCAAAGCCAGTCCTGGGGCCATCCCAGATTCAGGGAGAGAGGGGAACAACAACAAAAAAAAACCACACACACCTAGGTTTTAATGGGGCTTCCCCAGGTGGCTCAGTGATAAAGAATCTGCCTGCTAACGCGGGAGATATGGGTCCAGTCCCTGGGTCGGGAAGATTCCACATGCTGCAGAGCAACCAAGCCCATGAGCCACAGCTACTGAAGCCTGTGCGCTCCATGGGCTGAGCTGCAACCCCTGAGCCCAAGCGCTGAAACTACCGAGCCTGCGTGCTCGGAGTCTGTGCTCCACAAGAGAAGCCGCCACAGTGAGAGGCCCGAGCACAGCGATGAGAGGTAGCCCTGGCTCGCTGCGCTAGACAAAGTTCAGGCAAAGCAACAAGACCCAGCACAGCCCAAAATAAAATAAGCAAATAAATAAATTTAATTCAAAAAATTTAAAACACTTTTTTTAAAAATCAGGAGAGTTTTCAGTGCCCAGCCACCATTCTCAGTGCCTCCCATAAGTTAACTTTATTTACTCCTCTCAGAGACCCGATGAGGTTATGGGTCATCCTTATCCCCATTTTACTGATGAGGAAACTGAGGCACAGAATAGGTTAAGTCTGTGCTTCTCAACCTATCCACGGTGAAGGAACTTAGGGGACAAAATTTCCTCTGGGGAATGATGCTTTTGTCACCTACACCGTCACGATTGGATGCAGGCGGTGCCAAACTGCTCTGAACATTTCTAAATTATTATCGGCCTGTATGCTTCCCCTATCGTGTCACAAACAAGGTGTGTCCCAGCACCAGCCTGTGGACCACACTTTGGGTTACACAGGATCAAGTGGCTTGCCAAAGACCACACAGCTGATGAGTCACAGGGTCTGGGATCTGGATCTGAATTTGGGCTCTTGACCACTTACTCTGTCTGCAGGAGGATGGAGAAGGGTTTGGCCATTGAGCATAGATCATAATAAGAATCTGAGAAAGAAGGGAAGGAACCCAGAGCAACTGAAAGGCCCATAGCTTGGTGTCAGAACTGGTCATGAGTTTGTGCAAAATCCTAGAGGTTCTACCAAGAAAACTAGAAAGAAAGAAAAGAAGGTGAAGTCACTCAGTCGTGTCTGACTCTTTGCAACTTCATGGACTATAGCCCGTACCAGGCTTCTCTGTCCATGGGATTCTCCAGGCAAGAGTACTGGAGTGGGCCGCCATTTCCTTCTCCAGGGAATCTTCCTGACCCAGGGATTTAACCCAGGTCTCCTGCCTTGCAGGCAGACGCTTTACCCTCTGAGCCACCAGTGAAGAAGACGAGGGTAAGAGCAAATTGGCTGCTAAGGAGCTCTCCTTGTGGTCCAGTTCGGTTAAGACTCTGCACCTCCAAGGCAGGGGGTGCAGGTTCGATCCCTGGTTGGGGAACTAAAATCCCACATGCTGTGTGGTTCAGCCAAAAATATTTTTTTAAAAAAAGAAAAGGACATACGCATACCTATGGCTGATTCATGTTGATATATGGCAGAAACCAACACAATATTGTAAAGCAATCATCTCCAATTAAAAATAAATTAATTTAAAAGAAAAAGGCTGTTCTGCTGAGGGTTGTAAATTTGATCCCTTTGAAGTTCTTTGTGGGAAAAGTGAATTCAGAAAACTCATTTAAATATTGTTGACTTGCTGGGCTATGAAGTCACTCAGTGCCAAGACTGAGCCACGTGGAACCTCAGCTTCTATTCAGGTTATACTGATACTAGCCTGGAGAATCCCACAGAAGAGCCTGGCAGGCTACAGTCCATAAGGTCGCAAAGAGTCGGACACGACTGCAGTGACTTGGCAACAGCACGCAACACAGACATGAGCTTCGGTGTCTAAACATCTCTTTCCACCCCAAAGAGTTTAAACCACCACACTGTGACCTACTGAGGTCTCAATGATCACTTTTGGAATTAATGAGTAATGAACAAACAGGTAAAGCGTCAGACAAAAGGTCTTTCTTACATGTTTGTTGTGTGCAAGATTCCAAGAGAGAATGCTGGGTGTGGAGGACCAGGAGGGGAAGTGAGCCCTCCAAATCTCGAAAGTGGCCCTCATTAAGTTACAGGATTAAAAGGGGTCTTATTATTAATATCTTCACTGAGCTTATCTGTATTCTCTATAATATCTATAACAAGCCTATCTTACTTTTGTAGTGAGAATGAAGTTATTTGAGAGAAAATAAACTGTCTCTGCTTGAAATGTGCCCCCAGTTTAATTGGAGAAAAGATGGTCAGATCATTGAGAGCAAGGATCCAGGCAAATAGATGCTCAGTCCATGTTTGGGTTAAATTTCAGTCATGTGTCAGGAAGGAGACCCTTTCTGAGAAGGGAGCTTTGCTTTGTTTCATTACCTCTTGTCCCCCTCCACCCCCCCCCCCCAAGGTGTCACTGTCCTCAGCCTGCAGGCTCACGGAGGGCACAGCACGGCTGCCTAGACTGATGGCCCCCACTTAGCACTGGATCTGTAATGGCCACAGTTGGCCCACGTGTGGATGGCAAAGTTGATCTGTTTGGGTGGTTTACTTCTCCTTCCAGCTCTCTAGCTTGTTTCGTTTCCAAGGGGATGAGGGATGGGGTCACCCTGGGGACCTCAGAGGGCCAGGAGCCGAAGAGACAGTCATTCCTCAGGACCCCTGTGGTCGGTGGTGCCTGCAGCGCGGCCTGTCTCCTTCCTTTCTTCTAATTTCACCTGGCTGGTCCCTCGGGGCTGAGTGCAGGGTCCTGGGGCCACAGTTCCAGCTTTTCTCCTCCTTCCCCTCCCAGCTCCTGTCTCTTCTCTTTCTGGCTGCCTCAGCTCCCGCTCAAGGTCAAGGAACAAACAGATAACCCTTTCCCTGGAGCCAGCCGCCGAGAGGACGCCTCCAGCTAGAATCCAATTCTGAGCCAGGGCCGGGGCTTTCTCTTTCCTGTGAATGTGAAGACAGGAAGGAAATTTTCTGTAGCCATAAGATCAGTTTTTTAAAAAGTGTTTTGTAGGCACAGAAGAGGCCAAGCAGCTGGCTTTGGTTTAAGGCACAAAAAACAAATGGAAATGGCCAGACGTGGGGAAGGAGGGTCTGGGAGCATTCTTGCAGCTTTTAGCGATATTTTCTTTTACTTGAAGGCCAACCAGGTGTTGGTGGTGGGATGGAGGACATGGGATGGTTCCCTGGCTCTAAGAGACAGAATGAGGGGTCTAAGTGGAGACAAGAGTGGGGATGAGCAGGGAGCTGACGACTCAGGATATTTCTAGGCTTTGGGCCAAGACGCCCAGGGGCTGGAGCCAGGATCATAGTTATGGAGACCCAAGATGAATAGCAATGAACTTGACGGATTTCATATC
This sequence comes from Madoqua kirkii, assembly GCA_006408675.1. Taxonomy (NCBI): domain Eukaryota; kingdom Metazoa; phylum Chordata; class Mammalia; order Artiodactyla; family Bovidae; genus Madoqua; species Madoqua kirkii. The sequence goes on from SJYC01035244.1 coordinate 10,841, forward strand.
TTAGAGGGATGAACCTGGAGTCCAGAGAAGGCAGCGCTGGCCAGCTAGGGAAGGGTCTTCTTGGCAGGGACAGTGATTTAAGACTTTATCCAGAGGACAAGGATATCCATGAAAGGTTTAAGTGGGAGAATTGAACGACCACGTTTCTAATGTAGAAAGAGCTCTCTCATGGTACCCGGCACGTGGCCTGATGGACAGCAAGCCTGAAGGCAAGGAGGGCAGCGAGGAGAATGCTGCTCTGATCCAGGTGGCTGTGCAGGTGGAGAGAAGATTTAAGGTATGTCAGAGGTGAAATGACAGGTCTGGGGGGTCAACTCACAAGCGGGTGGCACTGGGGACAGAGGAAGGGAATGAGGGTGGAGCCCAGGCTTTGGGGCAGTGACTGGGTGTATGGAGGGGGTGCCCTCAAGGAAGAAGGGGAGGATTGGGGGGCAGGATATATATTGTTTGGCCAAGTGCCATGGGACAGGACACCAAGATGGATAAGGCATGGCTCTGACCCTGAGAAGACAGAATTCACTGATTTAAAAAAAAAAAAAGCCTGTAAGGGTGGGGCTGTCGCGATCTAACCATGAGATGTTGGGATCTGGAAGGATAGAGAGGTGGGGAAGGGCTTCAGGAACTGGTGGGCCTATCTGAAGGGGTCAGTGGTAAACGGCAGCAGAACCACAGCCTGGCCTTCCAGATCTTTCACATCCCTTCCCAATAGCCGGTGTGCCTAGCTTCCCTGACCACTCCAGCCCCAGAGCTCGCCTCTCCCGGGCCCTCTGGTAAACTACTGTCTCTTAAGCAGAGGCCAGAACACAGCTTGATGTTCCCCTAAGAGACCCCTGTCTCTCACCTCCCATCTCGCTGGGAAACACGAGCCCCTCCGCCATTTCGCCTGGATCGTCTACCCATTCTTTACGTCTCAGTTTAGGAAGTCTTTCCCGAATCCCCTAAGGCGGGGCCGGCTGTGCCTCTCCTGTGCTGAAGAAACGGTCTCTGGGTAGATGCCTAGGGAATGAATGGACGTTTGGGTGGAGCGGATGAACGAATGAGTGAAGATGGACGAATGGGTGGAGATGGGTGACCGCGTGGAGGACGGCTGGCTGAGGAGATGGACTAGCAGATGGGTGAATGAAGGAGGCGGTTGGCAAACTAGGCAGGTGCACGGTTGGGCAGACGAACAGAGGTGAACTGGCGAGGCGGGGTAGAATCGGTGGGATGGGTGCATAGGTAGGTGGGTGAGAGAGAGGAGGTGGATGGACAGTGGTGGGTGGCTGGAAAAGAGACTGCATACAAAGAAAGGGAAAGGAGACACGGCGGGCTCAGGCATCTGGAAGTTTCTGGAGGCTCAGCGTGTCCAAGGCAGCCATGAAGTGGGAATTCTCTCTCTGACCTCCGCTCTCTGACCTCTCAACTCCCCAGAATGCTCTGCTCCCCACATCTGCTGCTGCTAAGTCGCTTCAGTTGTGTCTGACTCTGTGCGACCCCATAGACCGCAGCCCACCAGGCTCCCCGGGCCCTGGGATTCTCCAGGCAAGAACACTGGAGTGGGTTGCCATTTCCCTCTCCAATGCATGACAGTGAAAAGTGAAAGTGAAGTCCTTCAGTCGTGTCTGACTCTTAGTGACCCCATGGACTGCAGCCCACCAGGCTCCTCCGTCCAGGGGATTTTCCAGGCAAGAGTCCTGGAGTAGGGTGCCATTGCCCATTTCTGAGCACCGCAGTCAGAGATGTAACTAGCACCCAGAATCTTCCTCCCTCTTATCTCTCTCTCTCTCTCTTTTTTATGACTCTTCATCCTGTGGATATTCTTCCCCCAGCTGGTCTGATTATTGACAGACGATGCCCTGAGTTGAGGGACAAACTAAGAGATTTCAGTCTCTCCATAGCCATTCTCCTCTCACTTCTTTCCCTGCCTTCTGCTTCCCCCTCCTCCTCTGCTGGGTCTTTCCAGCCGACAGTCCAATCCCCACTCGCACTGGGCCAGTCGGAAAGCACAGCCTTAGCCAGCAGCGGTCGCCTGAGCCCCATTGCCCTCGGCCCCAACCAGCCCCGCTGCCTGGTGCTCGCCCCGCCCGGCAGCTCCGATTTTTCAGCTTGGGTTTGATCGCCTGCCAGGATCTCCCAAATGTCAGCTGCGACGTTAGCATCTTTAAGAGAGCGCCGGAGGCGATCTTTAAGCAGGGAGGCTGGGGCCCCATGCTGATGAGAGGAGCCTGCTCGGAGCTGACAGCTTTGCTGCCGCCTTCCAGAGCTATGGCTCTGGGGGCCTGTGGCCCCCCACTCTTTGGGCCTGGGCAGAACCTGGGTTTATTTTTAAGTCTGGATGAAGCAGGGCTTTGCCTGGAGTTGAGCTCTATCCCCATCGCCTCCCCCTACCAGGGAGCCCCAGGAGGGCAGGGAGGGGCCGCAGTCGTCACAGCCCTACCCCCAAGGCCAGTGTGGGGCCTGACCTCAAGGAGAAGGGGATAAATATTTGTTAATCTAAATATTTTCTAATCTGAATGAGTGCACAATCATCCTAGGCTGCCCCCAGAGAGCCAGCGCTGACGAGGGCACTTTCTCCCACGCTTCCACCTTGGGGGCAAGATGTTCAAGGGAAGGGACAATGGGCAGAGGCTCCAGACATTGAGGTCAGACTGACAGATCCAGTGTGTGGAAGCTGTGTGACTTTGGGAAGGTTGCTGGCCCTCTCTGAGCCTGGCTTTATCATCGATGAAATGTGCAAGAGGATGGAATGACAGCCACGTAGTTGTTGGGAGGATCCATGAGATAATGAGAGGGGGCCACTGGGTACAGTGTGCCCTCCCCCCACTACTGCACACAGTAGGGACTCACTCGTCCTCTCTTCCCCCTTCTTGCCCCTCCCCTGCCCCTGTGGCTCTGCAGGGGCTATCCTTCCATTCCTTCTGTCCTGAAGGCCCTTTTCCAATCAGCCTTGTCCTTCCAGATCCTGAGTGTGCCCCTGCTCTGGGACCCCCTCCTCACCAGCCCAGTCCAGGCCCAGTTGATATCCCTCTTCAGAGCCCCCAGGACTGAGTTGGCTACTGAACCACCACCCATGCAATATGACTGTGGTTTCTGTCCCAAGACGAAGGTCAGCAAATTTCTGCGGGGCAGAAAATATTTGTTATTGATTTCTAGAGTCTTAAACAGGTCCTGTGCTGTGCTTAGTCATTCAGTGACATCCGACTCTTTGTGACCCCATAGACTGTAGCCCGCCAGACTCCTCTGTCCATGGGGATTCTCCAGGCAAGAATACTAGAGTGGGTTGCCATGCTTTCCTGCAGGGGATCTTCCCAACCCAAGAATTGAACTAGGGTCTCCTGCACTGCAGGCGGATTCTTTACCAGCTGAGCAACTAGGGAAGCCCCCCACCCTAGTACCAGTCCTAGTTACACAGCTAATGCAGAATGAATGAATGAATTACGCTCATACATAATTAGCTGGTCTGAGCAGAATCAAGGGACCTTTCTAGACGATTTTAGTAATAAGAGAATGTACACCTCAAAGGCTGAGCCCTGCTAAGCCCTTCAAAAACCTCCCCATTGCGTGGCTGAAAGGCTGTTGCCTTTTCCTGAAATGCCATGTCTCACTCCAGTCCTCAGAACGGGGATGACTATTGTGTTTTCAGTTGCCATTTGTCACATAGCAGGTTGGAGGCATGTGCAGAAGTTGCCCGTGGCCAGGTCCAGATCATCCTTCTGATCCTTGGTCCCTGGACTGGTGGGTCTTGGCCCATCCCCTGGCCAACACTGATGCCCACGGCACAGTCCCCAGTGCCCTGATGATCCACGTGCTTTGCAGAGTGGCAAGGCTCAGCAATAAAGAATCTGCCTAGCAATGAAGAAGACTCGAATTTGATCCCTGGGTGGGGCAGATCCCCTGGAGAAGAAAATGGCAACCTGCTCCAGTATTCTTGCCTGGGAAATCCCATGGACAGAGGAGCCTGGTGGGATCACAGAAGAGTCAGACACGACTCAGCGACTCAACAACAACAACAAAGACTACGGAAGTGACCTCCATGCTGGTGGCTCGGTCCTCTTCCACATTTTTGAGGTCTCTCACTTGGGACTGAAATACCCAGATGGGGAGGTGAAGTGACTCGGAAGAGAAAAGGAGAAAAAGCACCTCCAGGACAGATCCCACCCAAGTGGAGGCAAGGAGGGAAGGAACGCAGCTTGAACCTCTTACACAGGAGCTGCAGTCTTGATGGGGACCGGTTGGAACTGCTATGCTGAACTGGGAGATGGGGAACTGGCACTTCCACAGAGAGGCCAGCATCGGCAACCAGCTCACACAGACCCCAGGGACTGTAGCCCACTAGGCTCCTCGTCCAGGGAATTCTCTAGGCAAGAATCCTGGAAGGGGCTGCCATTTCCTTGTCCAGCTCACATAGGAATATGTTTAAAAACTGAAAGGTGAAGGAGCCGGACTTAGAATAGCTATAGAATAAAATGACTGAGCAACTGAACAACAGCAAAGTACAGGGAATAGATGAACGAAAGGGGAGTGAGTGCCAGACAGGTAGATGGCTGCATGGGAGGGTGGCGGTTGGATAGGTGATGGCTGGATGACCAGATGAGTTGATAAATGAAGAGATGGATGGATAGATGAATGGATGGATGGATGGATGGATGGATGGGTGAATGTTTGGGAGGATGGACGGATGATGGATAGATGAGTGGGTGGGTGGATGGGTAAAGCAATGGATGCATATTTATGGATGAGTGAATGGGTTTATGCAGGAGTGGGTAGGTGAGTGGACAGAATGGATAGATGGAAGTTGGGTGGATGGATGAGTGGTGGATGGAGGTGTAGTTGGGAAGATGGACAAGTGAACGGGTTCATGGATGGATGGGTGGGTGGATGGATGGGCAGATGGATGGATGAGTGGGTAGGTGGGTGAGTGGACGGATGGGTAGATGGTAGCTGGGTGGAGAGATCCGCAATGAGGGCATGGGTGGGAAGATGGAGAGAGGAGGATGGAGGATGAGTGAGGGGTAGACAGAGGCAGCAGTGGTGACTGGTTGGGGGTTGGGAATCTTGCCTTTGCCCTGATTCTCACCCTGATGAGAATCACTGGGGCTTGTAGCAATCATCTGACCTTTTTGGACTTCAGCTTCCTTATCTGCCTAAAGGGGCAGTGGTCCCTGTGCCCCTCTCCCTGCCCACCCACCACTACAGGGATGAGAAAAGACCCCTGGGCTGTGAGTACCCCATGGCACCACAGCCTCTCCACCCTACTGAGCAGTCTCACCCTGTCATGCGCCTGTCCCGTGATGAGCTTCCTCTTTCCGGTGCCCACAGGGGAACTTCTGTGCATTTTCCATCAACATTTCCTAATGAGGTCAAGGGACTTCTGGTTCACAGCCAAGTCCAGCGTGGGCAGCACCCACACCCCTGAGTCTGGTTGAGCCTGGCTGATGCAGGCCAGGGTTATGAGGTCATCTCTGAGATCAAGAAGTGGATTCCAATCCCAGCTCTGGCACTCAGTGTGGTGGGGACCTGAGGCAAGTCAACACATTTCTCTGAGCCTCATTTTCTCCACCTGAAAACAGGGAGAGCAGCGGCCACCCGGGGAGGGCGCCTCTGAGCTTCATATCACAAAACACATGTGGTTGTGGTTGCGCTGCCCAGCGTGGGGCCCGGGGCTAGGCTCAGAGAGGCACAGCCGCCCTTGCTATTATCTCCACGGGAACCGAATGATGGCCCACAGGCTTGCTGTAGAATGAGCATCCCACATGCGAAGGACTGGCTGCACACATGGGTATTCCAGGGAGTTGAGAACCCCAGGTACAGGCAGGCTCGTAGCCACAACTAGCCTGAACGATGACTCTGTGTGGTCACGCTGTGGCTTCACACGTACCTCGGAGGTACCAGTGTGCTTTGCCATCTGCTTCCCCATCACAGGGCTTCCCTGGTGGCTCAGATGGTAAAGCGTCTGCCTGCAGTGTGGGAGACCCGGGTTCGATCCCTGGGTCGGGAAGATCCCCTGGAGGAAGGAATGGCAATCCATTCCAGTACCCTTGCCTGGAAAATCCCATGGATGGAGGAGCCTTGTGGGCTACAGTCCATGGGGTCACAAAGAGTCGGATGTGACTGATTGACTTCACTGGTTCACCTCCAGTGAGGGAGGTGGGGTGGGACCAGGACCCTTCACTGCTAGAGATGAAATGCTGGGGTCCAAAGAGGTTCTGAATAGGCCTCAGTGAAGAGCTGAGATAAGAATGCAGCCCCCTTCCAAGGTCTGTGCCTTAAGGCTTTCAGCTGAAGCCTGGAGCTGAATAAAGGCTGGGCTCTGGGGCCATGGTTCCTCCTGCTACTGCTGCTCCGGCCAGCGCCTGGCATTTCCTGACCAGTGGTGGAGTCCTTGCTGTGAGCTGGGGGCTCTCCTTGCCATGGAGCCTTGAGAGACTGCCTCCCAGGGGGCCCTCCCAACCCAGCCTACCCAAGGGGCACCTGCCGAGTCCATGGGAGTCTGGGTGGCCCAAGAGACACGGTTGTTGGGTCAGTGCCCCCTCAGGCCTGGGTGCCCCAGGCTGGGAGAGGTGCTGGGAGAGGAATGGAGACCCAGGGCCCCAGGAGGTGGCAGCAACGCAAGGTCCCAGCCCCCACCAGCCCGAGGGTCCCTCCTCCCCTTCCCCCACTGCTGCAGACTCTGGTTAAAATGGCACCTCCGCCATCTGTCACCCCTCCCCCACTCCACGAGCGGCTGTGACTCTGAGGGGGGGGGGTGTCTGTAAACAGGAGGCAGGCAGGTCCCCAGGGCCAGGCGAGCAGGCGAGTGATGGGCCTGATGCTGGCCCAGGGCTGCTGAGCTGGGGAGGAGCCCCTGGTGGGCAGGCAGGATACCTGATACTAAGAGGTCCCCAAGCCCTTCCCAGATTGGGGGGGCCCCGACTCCCCAGGGGTCCCTGGGTGGCCGTTACCATGCACCATGCCCTTCCCTGAGGAGCTTCTCTGAGCTCCTCCAGCTCCTGGGTCTCTCACATCTTCCCTGCCTTGCTTCTGCTGTGTTTAGAGAATTTCAGATCAATACTTGGGTCTGAGAGGGTCGATGGACTCTCCCTAACAAGGGCTGCATCTCTGCTTTATAACCAGGAAGACCGAGAGCAGGGTAGTGGGGGGAGCCGCCGGTGGTGGGGGGGTAGGCGGGGGGCCGCGGGACTCACCCCAGACCTGGCCCTGGCTTGGCTTTGCCTCACAGTCCGAGACAGATGAGAGGAGGTGGGGAGGGGTGTCACAGAGGGTGAAAGGCTCTGAAACTGTCAGCAAGCCTCAGAGCCTCACTTTTCCCATCTCGGGAATGAGGGAGTCGAGGCAGCTCCGAAAGGGTATCTTTGGAGCCAGAGGGCACACAGGGACTTGTCCATCTCTCCTAATGCCCCGCGACTGGAAAGGGGCAGCCTGAGGGTAAAGGAGGGCACGAGATGGGGGTCGGGTGAAGGTGGTGCTGGGCAGGAATCAGTGGGGGTCAGACCCCTCCACGGGCCTCCTCCACGTCAGCTCTGCAGCGTCTCCCTGCCCCCACCGCAGGGCTGCCAGCTGCCCCCTCCTCGCTCTGCCTTCTGACTGCCAGCTCCTCCCCGCAAAGCCCCAGACCCAGCTGCAGCGTTTTTACGGCTCGGACCGCCGCTCAGCCTGCCTCCCTTCTCTCCCCCTGCTCCTCCCCTCTCCGCCCCCGTCTTCCCCCTCCATCCTCCCCCTCCCTCCACCTCTTCATCTTTCTCCCTCTGTTCTCC
>SJYC01035246.1:0-15745 GCA_006408675.1 Madoqua kirkii
AGACTTTATTTTGGAGGGCTCCAAAATCACTGCAGATGGGGACTGCAGCCATGAAATTAAAAGACACTTACTCCTTGGAAGAAAAGTTATGACCAACCTAGATGACATATTCAAAAGCAGAGACATTACTTTCCAACTAAGGTCCATCTAGTCAACACTATGGTTTTTTCTGTGGTCATGTATGGATGTGAGAGTTAGACTGTGAAGAAAGCTGAGTGCTGAAGAATTGATGCTTTTGAACTGTGGTGTTGGAGAAGACTCTTGAGAGTCCCTTGGACTGCAAGGAGATCCAACCAATCCATTCTGAAGGAGATCAGCCCTGGGATTTCTTTGGAAGGAATGATGCTAAAGCTGAAACTCCAGTACCTTGGCCACCTCATGCGAAGAGTTGACTCATTGGAAACGACTCTGATTCTGGGAGGGATTGGGGGCAGGAGGAGAAAGGGACGACCAAGGATGAGATGGCTGGATGGCATCACTGACTCGATGGACGTGAGTTTGAGTGAACTCCAGGAGATGGTGATGGACAGGGAGGCCTGGCGTCTGCGATTCATGGGGTCGCAAAGAGTCGGACACGACTGAGCGACTGAACTGAACTGAGTGACTTTGACCAGCCAGGTTGTCACTTTCACTCGCTCGAGGAGGCCCTGGAGAGGATGAAGTTCTGAATTCCCATCCCCACCCTGGATGAGCTGTCCAGAGCATCAAGAGGGATCAGGTTGATGTGTGAGAGATTTTCACGAGGAATCCCACGCCCAGAGAGGGAGCAGGCCTGGGCCAGGTGCGCAGGGAGACCATGCCAGAGCCTGCCCTGGACTCATTATCCAGTGCTCTTCCCACGTCGCTGCGCCAAGCTGCAGACGAGCTGATTCCTTTTTGTTGCCACCGAGGCTCACCCCCAAAGTTTCCAAGTTGTGCCAGGAAGAGGGGAGTAAAGCATTATGCTAAGACCCCACAGAGCTGGCCAGGAAGGTGGGCTCCAGCCTCTGAGCGGCTCACGTGTCCACCACTCCTTTCATGCTCCCCATCCTCACTCCTGCCCTGGGAGCAGCGGGAGAACCAGTGCCAGAGCGAGCCTGAAGCCACAGCCCCGACGCCTTGGAGCCTCCCAGGCTCTGCCTTGACCTGGCCGAGCAGTGCACCCACCCGCCAGCCCTGACTGCTGCCGTTTCAGAGAGAAGCTTAATGAAAAAAATCTCACCAGATACCACAGCCTCTGAAAATGACCCCCACCACCCCTCCACGCTCTGTGACCCCGACCACGTCCCCCTCTCTGACCCACCTCTTCCAAAACCTGTGTCTGCATCACGCTCACCTTCAGGGCGCTGACTGCACAAGCCCCTTGAAAAGCAGTCGTTGCAGTTAAGAAGCCCATTTTTCTGGAGGCCTGCAGAGTCTTGGACCTGAGCCAGTGGCTTCACTTTCCCTTTTCACTCTCATGCATTGGAGAAGAAAATGGCAACCCACTCCAGTGTTCTTGCCTGGAGAATCCCAGGGACCGGGGAGCCTAGTTGGCTGCCGTCTATGGAGACGCACAGAGTCGACACAACTAAAGTGACTTAGCAGCAGCAGCAGCAGCAGCAGCGTCTAGGTGAAGTGCCCCAAACCAGCCAGGTGGTGGCTGATCACAAATGCAGCCAGAATCCAGGGTTCCCAGCAGCACTGGCTGAACTGCCTGACCTTGAGCAAGTCCCTGCGCCACTCAGAGCCCCAGATTCCTCCTCTGTGACCTGGGGATGAGAAAGGGACAGAGTGACCTCCAGCAAGAGTGGCTCTTGTCACAGAGCAGGACGCAGTGACCAGTGTGTTGCCCTTGCCAGTGCCCTCCAGCTGCTCCTGCATTTGTGGCTGTAGCCCAAGGCCTTCCATGGGACTCTGTTGGTGCCCAAGAGACAAGGGGTTACATTTGCTACAACAGTGGCACTGAGGCTGCCTCTTTCTCTCCTGCCCACATACCCCAGAGGCCTGAGCCTGACCCTCCCACTTGCCCTTGAACCGTCTCCCAGACACCTCCTGTGTGTGGGCATGGTGAGGCCCTGAGGAGGAGGAGCTGTCCAGTGTGGTCAGGGGTGTGATGGATCTGGGGAGAGGGCAGCAAAAGAGTCTAATCTGAAACCCAAAACTTGAGTCAGAGTCAGCCAGGCAGAGGCCATGGGGAGGCTCCTGGCAAAGGCCACGTAGCATGTGCAAAGGCCCGGGGTGAGAAGAAAACAGGGCCAATTCAAACAATTGCAGATGCTCCGTTTCAGAAGCAGAGAGCTACAAGCTGTGGAAAGGACCACCAAGGAGTGGGGTGGAGAAGTCAGTTGGGTCGGTCCATTCCTGGGGCTTGTGTTAGTTTCAGTGTTATGCTGAGGGTAATGGGGAGCCCTGGAAGATTTTAGCAAAGGAGCGATGCATTCAGAGACCTTCCAGAAAGATTGCTCTGGCTGCTCCGAGCAGAAGGGACTGCAGGGACAAAGGGAGAAGCTGAGGAGGGGGCCCAGAGGAGTGGCTGCTGCAGATGTCAGGCGAGAAATAATGGGGGCCTGGACTGGGGGCGCAGAAGGCAGGCAGAGGGGAATGCTGGGAAGGACTTAAAGGGTAATTTAGCTGGGACTTCCTGGGTGGTCCAGTGGCTAAGACTCAGCTCTCAACACAGGGGGCTTGGGTTCGATTCCTGGTCAGGGAACGAGATCCCACATGCCCCAACTAAGACCCAGTGCAGCCAAATGAATTAATGAAAAATAATTTTTTAAAAGGGGTAGCTTTGCTGGACAAGGGGATGAGAAAGGAGGGAGGAAGAGGCTGGACAGCGGGGTAGGTGCTGGGGCATCTCTGAGTCAAGCCACGAGGGAGGAGGGAGCCAGGCAGTGTCTTCACAAGCCTCAAAGAAAGAAAGAAGGGAGGAAAATGAAGTTGCTCAGTCGTGTCCAACTCTTTGTGACTCCAGGGACTGTGCCTACCAGGCTCCTCTGTCCATGGATTTTCCAGACCACAGTTTTCTGGGTGCCTCAGGGTATAGCCCTGACCCTAAAACAGCCCTCCTCAGCCATCAGGGAGCTGGAGCTGTCCTTGTGGAAAGCAGGGATCTCGGGCAGGTTGAAGCCCTTGTGGGTAAACAGCCGCAGTTGTGGGGGCCAGGTCCTGGGATCCAGGGAGTGCCACCTGAGGCTGGCAGAGCATCCAAACCCTGGCCTGGAGGGGAGGCTTCCTGGGAGGAGGCATCGGATCAAAGCAGAGAGAGGAGGGTCTGGCTCCAACCCTGGTGGACATTCCCTCTGCCTGGGGGTCCCTCCTCTCTGAGACGGACCAACGCAGAGGGACAGACTGACTGCCGGCCCATGAGGGGCCCAGACAGCTGAACAAACATGGCGTGGGGCCCCCATCAACTACAGAGAACAAGGATGTGGGGTGCGGCTGTGGGTCCAGGGAGTCTGTAGTCTGAGGGTTGCCCCGCTCGTTGGAAAGGACCTTGATGCCGGGAAAGATTGAGGGCAGGAGGAGAAGGGGGCGACAGAGGATGAGATGGTTGGATGGCATCACCGACTCAAGGGACATGAGTTTACGCAAACCCTGGGAGACTGGGAAGGACAGGGAAGCCTGGCGTGCTGCAGTCCATGGGGCTGCAAAGAGTCAGACACGACCGAGCGACTGAGCAACCACTCACAGAGGTGTCAGTTCTTACCCCAACCTCAGGCTCCGCTCTGTCCCAAGGCATGAAAAGTGGACGTCCCCAGACTCAGGGTCCCCCAACCCCCATACCCAGTCATAAGCTAGTCCTGTTGGCTCTGCCGCCAGACCTGTGCCCTGTCCCTCCCCACAGCCACCCCAGGTCCAGCCTCTCCATCTCTCCCTGCACGGCAGCCTCCTCAGGGCCTCCCTGCCTCCGCCACACTCTTACCGGGCCTCCTGCTCACTGCAGCCCAGGGACACCCACAGCACCTTTGAAGACAAGACTGGGTTCATGTCCATTGCCTGGTGGCTTTGCATTGTACCCAGAGAAGATGGGTACCAGCCCATGCGGGACTCTGCCTTGGTCCCCATCTTCCATCCTTCCCTCCATCTCTCACACAGGCTCCCCTCCACTCTTCACTCCAGGCTTTTGCACTTGCCGTTCCTGACATTTGGAGACCCTCTTCTCAGGGCTGCCAGGGCTCCTTAAAAAAAAAAAAAAAAAGACTTTAAATTTTGTATTGGAGTGTAGCTGATTAACAAACAATGTGATAGTTTCAAGTGAACAGCAAAGGAACTCAGCCATACAGATAACATGTATCCATTCTCCCCCAGACTCCCCACCCATCCAGGCTGCCGCATGACGTTCAGCAGAGTCCCCTGAGCTACACAGCAGATCCTTGTTGGTTATCCACGTGTACATGTCCGTCTCAAACTCCCTGACTATACCTCCCCCTCCCCAGTCCTTTCCCCTGACAACCGTAAGTTCACTCTGGAAGTCTGTATGTTTCTGTTTGGTAGGTGTGTTCGTTTGTATCATTTATCTTTAGATTCCATGTATAAGGGAGGTCATATAATATTTCTCCTTCTCTGTCTGACTTACTTCACTCAGTATGACGCTCTCTAGGTCCTTGTGGGACCCAGGGTGTGAAGAAACTGCCCTGCCCACTTCTCCCCTGAGTCCTGACTCAGAGATGACCCCACCATCCTCCCCGCCAACCAGCTACCCTCTTCCTCCTCCTGCCTCATACTGGAGGCCCCAGGAGGGGGTAGGGCAGAAAGGAGGCCACTCTTCAAGTCCACACAGCTACCTCTGAAGGGCCTCCCCTGGAAGTGGGCCTCCACCCTCTTTCCTCTTTCCCACCCTCCACCCACCCAACCACCCGCCGGAACTACTGAGGCCAGAACATGGAAAGGGTGGGTCCTCCAGCTTGTGTAGCAGAGGAGAGTCCAGGGGCCTGATGCCTGGAGCACCCCACCCTTCTTTCCCCAGGGGACAGAACAGCATGGGTGCTGAACTCTGTCAAACAAGGTTCAAAACCCAGCTCGGCCATCTACAAGCCGCAGGGCTCCGGGCAGACTCCTTCATCTCTCTGTGCCTCCATCTTCTCATCTATAAAATGGGGAGAATAACCGTCCCTCCCTCACAGGGCTAGAGGGATGAGTCAGCAGGTTTCTGCAGGGCCGCAGACCACTGAGCCACCGCGCCCAGCACGCGGTAAGTCCTCAATAAATGGTAGCCCCTCAAATGAACTCTGTCAAACAAGGTTCAAAACCCAGCTCGGCCATCTACAAGCCGCAGGGCTCCGGGCAGACTCCTTCATCTCTCTGTGCCTCCATCTTCTCATCTATAAAATGGGGAGAATAACCGTCCCTCCCTCACAGGGCTAGAGGGATGAGTCAGCAGGTTTCTGCAGGGCCGCAGACCACTGAGCCACCGCGCCCAGCACGCAGTAAGTCCTCAATAAATGGTAGCCCCTCAAAAGCATCAGTGGAGGGACTCCCCTGGTGGAAAAAGTTAGCCACTCAGTCGTGGCCAACTCTTTGTGACCGCATGGACTGTAGCCTACCAGGCTTCTCTGTCCATGGGATTCTCTAGGCAAGAATACTGGAGTGGGTTGCCATTTCCTTCTCCAGGGGATCTTCCCAACCCAGGGATTGAACCTGAGTCTCCTGCATTGGCAGGCAGATTCTTTACTGTCTGAGCCACCAGGGAAGCCCTATCTCTGGTGGTCCAGTGGTTAAGAATCTGCTTTCCAATGCAGGGAACACGGGTTTGATCCCTGGTCAGGGAATGCAATCACACATGCCTAGGAGCAACCAAGTCCTCACGCAGCAACTACTGAGCCCACGTTCCAGAGCCTGGGGTCTGCAACCAGGAGCCAGCGCAGTCAAAGGAAAAGAGCATCAGCTGAGCTTCTGAGCTGGGCGAGGGTGCTCGTGCTAGGTGAAGCCCCTAGGCCCGTGTTTGGAGGCCTGTTTTTTTATCAGCAATGCACATCCATCGCCCTTCAGAATCCCCTCCGTATGGGATAGGCGGTCATCCCTTGGGCTGGGAGCTCAGTGAGGGTGAGGGCAGGGACCGGGGCTGTCTTTTACACTGTGTGGGCCCCTCACAGGCTGGAGCTTGTGAACGAGTGATGAATGCAGAGTGAGTGAATGAATGAATGAGGCCAGAAACCATCTGCCTCCCAGGGCAGCATCCCAAGAGAAGCCCACGTGGCTCCAACCTCTGCGGGGGTCACCAGCCCAGGAGAAGAGGTTGCCAGGGTTGCCACCGGCTCAGAGGCTTCTAAGAGTCTCTTGACAAAAGGATCAAAGGAAGCAGATGACAGAAGGGCAGGAAATGGCTGCTGGTGGGTGGGGGTGCGGAGCCCCCTCCCCAGGCCAGGAGGAAAGAGGCACAGGAAAAGGACACAGATGGACTGGCCACGGGCGGGGTGGGGGTGACAGGATGTGGACAGAGGGTCTCAGCCACTTCCTGTTGTCCAGAGGATGAACTTGATGGTTTTCTTCTCCTGCACTACCCTCCTTTCTGCTCCCCAAACCAGCAACCAGCTCTTGGAGAACACCCAGCAAGTGTTTACTGAATCACTGAGTGCACGAATGAGTGAATGAGAGCTTCCGTCAGCTGTTCGTGAGCTTTCCAGCGGTGAAGGAGAGTGGGTCAGTCCAGGGAACTCTGACATAAAAATGCAGAGCAGACTCCACTGGTTGTTTCAAGGAGAATATTAATAATAATTATGACTAGCTGATATTTTATAATAACTATAAATGGAACATACCCTTTAAAAATTGTGAATCACTACGTTGGACCCCTGCGACACCACCTTTATGGCAGAAGATGAAGAGGAGCTAAAAAGCCTCTTGACGAAAGTGAAAGGGGAGAGTGAAAAAGTTGGCTTAAAGCTCAACATTCAGAAAATGAAGATCATGGCATCCGGTCCCATCACTTCATGGGAAATCGATGGGGAAACAGTGGAAATAGTGTCAGACTTTATTTTGGGGGGCTCCAAAATCACTGCAGATAGTAACTGCAGCCATGAAATTAAAAGACGCTTACTCCTTGGAAGAAAAGCTAACCTAGATAGTATATTCAAAAGCAGAGACATTACTTTGCTGACTAAGCTAGTCAAGGCTATGGTTTTTCCAGTGGTCATGTATGGATGTGACAGTTGGACTGTGAAGAAAGCTGAGCGCTGAAGAATTGATGCATTTGAACTGTGGTGTTGGAGAAGACTCTTGAGAATCCCTTGGACAGCAAGGAGATCCAACCAGTCCATTCTGAAGGAGATGAGCCCTGGGTGTTCTTTGGAAGGAATGATGCTCAAGCTGAAACTCCAGTACTTTGGCCACCTCATGAGAAGAGTTGACTCACCGGAAAAGACTCTGATGCTGGGAGGGATTGGGGGCAGGAGGAGAAGGGGATGACTGAGGATGAGATGGCTGGATGGCATCACGGACTCGATGGACATGAATCTGAGTGATCTCCAGGAGATGGTGATGGACAGGGAGGCCTGGCGTGCTGTGATTCATGGGGTCGCAGAGTCGGACACGACTGAGCGACTGAACTGAACTGAACTTATATAATATTGTATATCATCTACGGCTCAGTTGGTCAAGCATCCGCCTGCAATACAGGAGGCCCCGGTTCAATTCCTGGGTCGGGAAGATGCACTGGAGAAGGGATAGGCCACCCACTCCAGTATTCCAGCCTAGAGAATTCCATGGGCTGTATAGTCCATGGGGTTGCAAAGAGTCAGATACGACTGAACGACTTTCACTTTCACACTTCGATTAAAAAAAACAAAGAAAAAAAGAATAATTATTACAATCAGTGTTTACTAAGCAGTTATTATGCGCTGGGAGCTCAATATCTCTGCAGTATTTCCCCATGATCTCCAGTGACTCCTCGCCAACTTTATGATGCATTGTTAGTTTCTAGAGGAGGAAACTAAAACTCAAGAAGAAGTAGGGACAAGTGGTTAAGAATCTGCCTGCTAATGCTGGGGACATGAGTTCAATCCCTGGTCCAGGAAGATTCCACATGCCGCAGAGCAACTAAGCCCCTTGAGCCACAATTACTGAGCCCCTGCTCTAGGGCCTGCACGCCACAACGAGGGAAGCCAAAGCAGTGAGAAGCCCGCACACCGCAAAGACGAGCAGCTTGCTGCAACTAGAGAAAGCCCGCGCAAAGCAACAAAGAACCAGTGCAGCCAAAAATAAAATACATAAATACATTAAAAAAAAGAAGCAGGGAGGAGGTGGGCATGGAAAAAATAAAAAATAAGCAGGATCTTGTTCCAAGTCACCAGCAAGTCAGTGAGTGAGCTGACATTAAAATTAGTCTTTCTGAGTCCCTGAACTCTGCTCTTAAATACACATTCTCAGGCAGATGGCAAAATGCCCTCATCACTCATGCAACCATTGATTTATTTCCTCATTCATTCATTCGGAGAGCATTCACTGGGCTCCTCACCATGCCATCACACCCTGTGTCAGGCACCAGGGCTATGCCAGTGAGTGAAACAGGCACAGTCTCTGCTGGCTCAGGACTCTGGGTCAGGAGGGCAGTGTTCTACCCAGAATGAATTCATCACGTTCTGGAAAGTACTGGGAAGGAGAAAGCTGCAATGCAAAGCTAGCGGATGCAGGGGACTGCCCAGTCTGGAGGCCTCAGAGAAGGTGGGATAGGAGGGCGTCGATGGCAGGGAAGTGTGGACAGGTGGCGGGCAGGCAAACGGGGTGGAATGAATGGAAGAAAATAACAGTCATCACCCTGGTCTGAACAGACACTCTTGATTGAGCTCTTCCTCTCCACAAGCACCTTCATGGATTATTTTACAAATCTTTACAATAACATGGAGCAACCGGTGCCTTTATCATCATCATGGTAATTGGAAAGATCAGCTCATGCAGCTGCTAAGAGGCAGAACCACTGTCTGTCTGATGCGGGCTGGCTGGGGGGTTGTCTCAGCTCCTGAGCCTAAACCCAGCCTCTGAAGAAGAGAGCCTCCTGCAACGTGGCTAGGGGTGCGCTGGACCCATGGGGACACAGTGCCACGGGAGGTGTTCCCCCTTCCTGTGTCATCCACCAGTCCTCCTTAGGCTGAGAAGGGCTTCATGTCCGGAGGGGAATATTCAGGGAGGGAACGTCTCTCTGAGATCAAACCAGCTGGTGCTGCATTCAGAGGGTGTGGAACAAAGATGCCTACCAGGGCTTCTGCCCAGGGTTTGAGAGCCTGAGCACGGCAAATGAGGACCCCAGCCTGGGTTGGCAGAGGCTGCCACGCTCCGTGGAGGCAGAGCTGAAAGGGCCCCAGTGCCACCCATCTCTCCATGTCCCCAAGCCCTGAAGACTAGGCTGCTTTCCTGTTTTTCCTTTAAAGGGAGAGAGGAGACCTGAGATCCTCCCCAGGCTGGGCTAGGAGTCCTGAGGGGTTGGGTGGAGGACTGCTGTCTCTGAGTGCTCCTCCCCATCATCTAGAGGATGCAGGGCATGGGGTAGAGGCCCCCACTTAACAGCCAGGGCAGTTCCCAGGGCTTGGGTCTAAGTAGGTCCCTGTATTTCTGAGTGCACATTTCCTGAGCACCAGCCACAGACCTGGGCCTGTGTTGAGTGCTTCCCCAAAGTACCTCCCTGAATCCTACATGGCAGAAGCTGCTGGCTGCTGCCCAGTACCCATTCTGCTATCACGCCTTTAGTAATAGAAACCCCCTCCCCAGGGTTTTAATGAGGCACATGGCGGCCAGGCTAAATACTACATTTCCCAGTACCCCTTGCAACTAAGGCAGGTCATGTGGTCAGTTCTGGCCAATGGGATGTGAGAGAGATGATCCAAGCGCTGTCCACTCTTCCTGAAAGAGGAGGGGCAGTCTCCACCTCCTGGATCCTCCCAACACAGGAAAGAATTGGGAGGGGAAGGTGGTGGCCATCTTCCACCTTTTGGATGGAGGCAATTCCCTATGGAATGAGAGAGACAAAAAGTGCCTAGGCCCTGGACCAGGTCCCAGCACAGAGCCCTCTAGACCGACCTGAGAAGGGAGTCAGCCTTTCTCTCCATGAGCTGCTGTCCCCTGGGTTCTCCTAGAGCAGCCGGACAGCATCCTACCAGGAGACGCAGAGGCTCCCAGAGAGAGGTCCATGTCTGCTGGAGAGTGATGAAGCTGAGGTCTGGACCCAGGTCAGGGAGGAGTTGACCTGGAGCCTGGGCTCAGCTGCTGGGCTGCACATACTGCGGCACACAGCGAGTGTTCAGTACATGGTTTCCAGGCAGATGGATGAGTAAACGAATGGGATGCTTTCCAGGGAGGCTCTAACACGGGGAGACCTGATGGTGCTGGGCCCTAAATGCTGGTCAGTTTTCCTGATAGGGGCCGCAGCACTGACTTCTAATCTCTATGCCCAACATCCAAAGATGATCACCGTGACGGTGGCGGTGTCCTCCAGTTTATAAAACAGCTGCTTTACATTCACTGTCACCTTTAACTGTGACCCCCTCCTGTGAGGTCAGTGGGGAAGCATTGTTATTATCCCCATTATAGGCAAGCAAACAATCTCTGCACAGTTTAACTGCCTCACACGTGGCAGTTCTCATTTCTTTAACAATGTTTTCTTACAAATATGCGACCATTAACAACTTTTAAACTATCATTGTGAAAGAGGAGTAGGATGTGGGAGTGCACAGGAGCAGCCCACGTGGGAGACCCACCCAGGAAACCAGCAGCCCTTGGACTTGATGACGACACTGAGACATCTGTCCCCCTCTCTGGCACCTGTTTCCCTTGGTGTAAAGTGAGGGAGTTGGAGAAGATGGCTCCCCTCTCCCTATTCCCATGCCAGTTTCTGCTGCTCTGTAACCCTGGGGTGGGAACGGCCAGGGTCCCTGGCACTGAGGGGCGAAGGAGCCGCACAGATGGGTGGCAGCATGGCTCTGAGTCTGGGACATGTCAGTTCTCTGAGACTCAGTGTCCTCATCTGTTAAATAGGAATGATAGTAAAAGTAAGGACATTGTTCATAGGATTGTCATGTCAGCTACATGGGTTTAAACATACAGCGTCTGCCTCAGTAAGTACTCAGTTCATGCTATGGATATTATGATTACTGATCGTTGGTTATCACTAATAGCATTATAAATCGTTATCACGAAGGGCCAATGAGCATTTACAGATGACTGCAAGAGAAAGCAGCATGTCCAAATGCGATGCAATGGCAGTTTTGTTGGAAGGCCAAGGGCTGTGGGCTTGGTTCCATGTCCCTTGGGTGCCTCTTCAGGGCCTGTGGGTTCCCAGTCTGGGCACTGTAACCTGTGGTCACGTTCTCTCTGTGTTAATTTTCCCCATCAGCTTCACTTGGGCTGGTCAACTACATTAAGAATGGAAATTCCCAGTCTCGGTATGGAAAAAGCTCTCAGAGTTGCCTCAGCCGATCCTTTTCCTGAGTCATGGCTCTGTACACACACAGACACACCCTATCTGTCCTTGAATACCTCCCCAGGTAGGATACTCACTACCTACAAGGCTACTCTGACAATTAGACCAGTTTACCTTGTGAGGCTAAACACCTCTCTGGGTGACCTCCCCTAGTTCTGCCTTCTGGGTCTTCTCAGAGTAAGTCCACACCCTCCGCCCCAGCTAGTCCCTCAGGCACCAGGAACAGAGGCCAGTAAATCATCTCCTCCCTAACGGACGCCTCCCCGGTGCCTTGATCACACTAGTGGAGCAGAAAAGAGGCTGTGTTTGCACACAGCACTGGCTCAGGGGATCAGGTGATAGAGGCCTGCAGATAGCTAAGAGGGCTATGCGGGCCTGCGGCGCCAGCCTGCCTGCTCACCACCAGCCCAGGTCCTCTCCTCTTGTTGGCCGGGCCATTTCCCTTTGTACCAGAACAGCAGGAGAGAAAAGGCAAAGATTTGCCTGAAGCAAACACATCAAATCCTTCCGCAAACACGCATTCCCCAGAACACTGACTCCAAAGATAACCAGGAAGAAGAGGCTTACTTGATTACATTTCTTTGGGGTCTGTCACCTAATTTTTTGCACATCTTAGCCTGAGGTCCCTGTAGTGACTGTATATTTTTCCAAGCTACTCACAGGCAGTGACTATACACTCTTATCCATGGAGACCCTTGTCAGTTTCACTGCTGAGGCCAGGGGTCCTGCAGACAGCTCTCCTGTTTCAACCCCCTTGTTCCCCAGTGCCTTGAAATGGCAACCCACTCCAGTATTCTTGCCTGGAAAATCCTATGGATGGAGAAGCTAGGCAGGCTACCATCCATGGGGTTGCAAAGAGTCAGACATGACCGAACAACTTTCTTTCTTTGTCTGTCTACAAGTTACTTTGCCTCACCTGGCCTCAGTTTCTCCATCTATAAAACGGGGACAATAATTGTCTCTACTTCTTAAAGAGTTTTTGTGAGTATCCAGTCAGGTCAGCTATCTGAAACCTCAGATCCAGTCCCAGGGATACCACTGATCTTTAATAAGTATTAGAAACAATTGACTCTCAGCTTGAAGGTGACCTTGGTACACTGGTAAAATTGGCCAGAATTAGGTGTGATGAGGGGCTTCTCCGGTAGCTCAGTGGGTAAATAATCTGCCTGCAATGCAGGAGACCTGGGTTCAATCTCAGGGTCAGGAAGATTCCCTGGAGGAGGAAATGGCGATCCACTCAAGTATTCTTGCCTGGAAGATCCCATGGACAGAGGAGCCTGGCAGTTTACAGTCCATGCGGTAGCAAGAGTAAGACTTGGTGACTAAACCACCACCAGGTGTGATGAGTCCCCTTTGTGAGAGGAACTTGGTTGACATATAATGTTTTGGGTGTCTCAAACTTTGCTGAGCTTGGGATGTACCTGAGGGAGTTCTAAAATGCAGAGTCCCAGGCCCTACGTTCAGAGAGCCTGACTCCATAGGTCGGAGGGACCCAGGCAGGTATCTGCAGTTTAACAATGTCTCCACTGCCCCTAACATCCTATCCCCTCCTGAAACTGGGAATAGGTGTTACTTCTAAATGTATTTTAATGGTTTGCTCCATACCTGCCCTGTGCTGAGAGCTGAAAATGCTTTGCCAAACAAGACAGAGACAGCCCCTGCCCCTGGGAGCTCACCACCTAACAGGGGGTCATTCCCTTGGGGTCATTTGAGGAGCTTGGGTTCTGGAATGAGCAGGAACAGCTGTGGGAACTGAAAGGTCAGAAGAGATCTACCTCCTGGTACTGTGTGGTTGTTGTCACAAGACAGAAAGTCTCCTAGGCTGGAGCACTGGGGCGTGAAGGCCTTGGGAAGGAGGGTACAGGCTGGCTTGGAGGAAAGGGCTGCTCTCCCTGACCTTGCCTGGGCTGGAGCCATGTGGGCACAGGTGAGATATGGCATGGAGTAGGTGAGATCAACCCTGGGATTTCTTTGGAAGAAATGATGCTAAAGCTGAAACTCCAGTACTTTGGCCACCTCATGCAAAGAGTTGACTCATTGGAAAAGACTCTGATGCTGGGAGGGATTGGGGGCAGGAGGAGAAGGGGACGGCAGAGGATGAGATGGCTGGATGGCATCACGGACTCGATGGACGTGAGTCTGAGTGAACTCCGGGAGTTGGTGATGGACAGGGAGGCCTGGCGTGCTGTGATTCATGGGGTCGCAAAGAGTCCGACACGACTGAGCAACTGAACTGAACTGAGGTGAGGTGGTGGGTGGTATATGCACTGAGGCAGTTCAGGGTGTTGTAGAGTAAGACCTACAGCTGCGTTCTGTCCAGCTCTGTGACCTTGGGCCAGTGACTCCCCTCTCTAGAGCTTTCTTTCCACCTCTGCAAAGGAATAATTATGTCCCCCACCTTCAGTGGCGATTTACCAGAAGATAATGAAGCTTCAGGTTCAGGAACTCCTGTCAAGGCTCTGGGCTTAACAGTGTTTTCATAACTTTGCATTATTTCTTAAAGAGGGTCCCCAAGATGGTAAAAGCTTCAGGCCCCAGGAAACCTGGATCTGCCCAGGTTCACCTCACACAGCTGTTGTAAGATTTGGAGGAGGGTGGGAGAGGATGAGATAGCATCACCAACTCAACAGACATGAATGTGAGCAAACTCCGCGAGATACTGAAGGACAGAGAAGCCTGGTGTGCTGCAGTCCATGGGGTTGCAAAGAACGGGATAGGACTGAGCGAATGAAAAACAACAATAAGATTTGGTGAGAAGACAGTAAACCCCTTGGCAAGCCTGAGTCTGGAACCAGAAGCCTGCTTAATTCCTGAGATCTGGAAGAATATACTGGTGCTCTGAACAGTGTGTCCTGGGAGGCCAGGACCTTCCCGGGAGCTGCACCCACTTCTGTTCTGACAAGCCCTGGCCCCCAGGGCCTCAGAGCTCAAAACCTCTTCAGCAGATGGGAAGCAGGGAGGAGAAGGCTGGAAGGAGGATCAAGGACGTGGGGAGAGGTGGAGGCTGCGGAGGAGGGAAGGATGTGGGGTGCAAGAAGATCCAACTGAGGCTCACATAGACCCCTCTGGCTGCCTTAGGCACTAGCCTTTGAAGGGCCAGGCAGCGAGAAGCCTGGCAGAGGTGAGAGCCCTGGACGGAGACCTTGGGGTTGACTTGGTTTTGATAATGACCTTCAAATGTTTGAAGCCAAGGGAAGATGCAGATTATCCAGCACCCAGAGTTGGGGGGGGGAGGGGCCATGGGCTTCCCTGTTGTCTCAGTTGGTGAAGAATACGCCTGCGATTCGGGAGACCTGGGTTCAATCCCTGGATTGGGAAGATCCCCTGGAGGAGGGCATGGCAACCCGCTCCAGTATTCTTGCCTGGAGAATTCCATGGACAGAGGAGCCTAGAGAGCTGCAGTCCATGAGGTCACAAAGAGTCGGACACGACTGAGGGACTGACACACAGCCCAGAGATGGGGGCAGGGGAGAGGGAAGGATATTGGCGGCCTTGACATGTTCCCCTCAAAGTGAAGAAAGAATCTCCCCTCCTACACCCCACTAGGGGCCAGGCCTTGCCCAAGTGCTCCATTTTACTGAATCCTCACACGTCTTTCAAGTTCTCTTTCTGCTCTTCTCCATCCAGCAGATGACGGAGTGGAGGCTCAGAGAGGGCAAGTCCCTTGCCTAAGGGCACAGAGCCGGGGAGAACCCAGTACGGACCAAGAACTGGACCCAGCTCTAACTCCAGGGGAGCCTGGCCGCGCCGCAGGCCACAGGTCACAAAGCGCCACGAAAAAGACCGAGCGACTGAATGGAACTGACTCCAAATTCCTGCTCTTACCCCTCTTCTATCACCGGCCATCCTCGGCTCTGGGCACAGTGGACCCTAGTGAGCTCGCAAAAGAGAAGGGAACGAATGAAGTCAGAAAGGCAAGAATTCGCAGCCAGGCTCTTCCCACGCCACCCCAACCCCCAGTCAGCTCTTTCCAACTCCCGGCCTCCCGGTCTAATTGGGATGTTTCTGAGTTGTCTCCGTTGTTTCCGCGGATTCCCCCGCGCTCCTCCTGGAGCCCACCCCGAGGCAGTTTTCTCACCACAGGACCCCCGGCGTGGGGACGCCTCCCGACCCCCCGAGGCCCAGCGGGAGAGCCGCGACCTCAGTCAGGCGGGGTGGTCTCCGCAGCCGCCCTCCAGCTCCTCGGCCTTACCCCGCCCCTCCCCTTCCCGGGGCAGCTGAATAATTGATTCGCCCATAAATAATTGATCAGTGTTGCGCGCGCGCCCTCTGCCCCCCAGGGTGCGGGGGTTCCCCAGCAGGGTTAGTGGGGGCAGGGGGACGGGGCCCGGGGCGCAGTGTGGCTCCACGGGCCTTTTTCTCTCCCTCTCGTTCCCT
>SJYC01035247.1:0-53331 GCA_006408675.1 Madoqua kirkii
TGGCGGGAGCAGGCGGCGGAGCGCGGGGGTGAGTCATGCCGCCGACCCAGCGAGCAGCCCGGCTGGCGGAACGAGCCCGGCTTTAGAGCCGCAATAAATGAGGCCCGGGGAGGGCGGCCGGGTTTACACGGCCTCGGGGGCCCGCGGCCTCCCCCGCCGAGCAAGACATTCCTTTCCGCTGAACTGGGCGCCTGGGCCCGCGCCGCCGCCGCGCCCTGCACGCATCGCCCTCGGCGGCCGGCCCCGGGGGCGGGGAGCGGCGCCCGGCGGGACAAGGAGGGAGAGGGCAGCTGGGCCTGGGGTGGCCCCGTTATTACCCCCTACGCTGTTCCCCGGGAGCTCACAGAATCCTCAGCTGCGAGGGAGGGAAGGGATCGGTCTGCCTGTTTAATGGGTGGGGGACCTGAGTCCAGGGAGGGTCATCACTGCGGCGGCAGGTCGCTCTGCTGCCTGGCCGGGGTGTCCAAATCCCCCTTCTCCCCCCGGCCACCCCACTCCTTTGCCCGAGTCCTGAGATTCGCCCTTTGCCCCTCTCCCCCCGTTGTGACTTGGAGGCTGGTGGCAGCCCTGGGAGCCGAGGACGAGGCGCTCTGTAGGGTCACCTTCCCCTCTGGGTGAATCTGACCGCGCACTTTTCCAGGGACCTAGAAAGCAATGAGCAAGCCGGAAGCATCTGACCTCACAGGATCAGAAGCCCCCAGCCCCAGAGCCAGGCAGGGGTGGGAAGGGTCTGGAATTACTGGTTTACCAGGACTGGTTGAAGGGAGGTCTCCAGACCCCTTGAGGTCTCCAGAGGTCCCAGTGTACCCCCAGGAGGCTGCTAACGGAGACGCAGGGTCCAAGCATGCCCTCACCTGAACTGCAGTTTCTGGTCGAGCCATAGTTGTTTATCAGAGCTGCCCTTAGTGGCTCCCAGTGTTCCCCCACCCCACGCACCCCTGGGTGCTTCCAGCCCTGCCTGCTCCCAACCAGCTAGTGACCTGCACCTCCAGGGATGTGGAACGCCACAGGCCTGGCCTCGGCTTCTGACTCTGTGGCCTCGATGGCCTCCTTCACCACTCCACTTCTCCTGCTCATCTGTGAGATGGGTTAGTAACAGTGCCAGCCTTGCCTGGGCTATGGCACTGATTCTGTGCCAGTCTTGACTTAGCACAGAGTCTGGCACTTGGTAAGTGCTCAGTACAGGGTCACTGTTGTTGGAACCGGTTGACTGTTACTACAATTATTTCTGAAGGACTCACCAAGGCCTAGTGAAGCCCCCCTCCCATTCCCCCAAGCAGAGCCGTGAGAACGCTGAGCTGGGAGCTGCCTGGCTCCTCCCCGTCCCCCACTGAGCTGAGTGTTGAAATCCTCCCAGAGAAGCTGCTGGGCAGAAATTTCCAGTCTCCCTGGCAAAGCCCAGAAGAGTTTGGGTGCGGCTCAGAGACTCAGTTGGGCAGGCTCTGCAGGGGCCAGGGCTGGGGAAGAGCCCCCAGATGTTCTGCAAAGGGCAGCACCCTGATCCTGAGCAGTACCCAGCTTCCAGCTCTAGCTCCAGCTCCACGGCTGCTGCAGCCCAGGCAAGAGCTCCTTGTCCCGCGCTGGTCAGTGAGGGCTGCGCGGGAAGGATGCTGGTCGTACCCCTCCTTTGGCAAACCCCTGTACCCCAGGTGTGTGAGTGAGCCCCTGGAAGACAGGATAACAGGGTCCCTGTGAGCATCCCACAAGTGGAGACTCTTTGCTTTAGTGACTTCCCAATTGTGGGGGCCATCGGGCCACCAAGAGGCCCTCTTTGCTGATTCTTTGGCCCCCCAGGAGGACCAGAGGCCCCGATCTGGTGGTGGGTCTCACTGAGGCTGTGGAGAAGGGCCCCAGAGAACCCACCAGGGACCTGGCAGACAGGCTGACCCTTACTTTGCTCACAGGGCTATATGACCGGAGATCACAACTTGGCTTCTCTCTACCCTGTTCTCCTTATCTGCCAAACAGACAGTGATCTGTGAGTCTCACTCATCAGAAGGCAGTCAGTCGTCCTGGAGTGGGCGGAGACAGAAGTTGA
Source organism: Madoqua kirkii (assembly GCA_006408675.1). Lineage (NCBI taxonomy): Eukaryota > Metazoa > Chordata > Mammalia > Artiodactyla > Bovidae > Madoqua > Madoqua kirkii. Next base: position 2,039 of record SJYC01035247.1, read on the forward strand.
GTCCCAGTGCTGCCCTCCACCTGACCGTCGACCTTGGGCAAGTCTGAATGAGACGGAATAGGATTGAACAGCTCCCATGAGTAGAACATGTCAGCAGCTCTCTGCTTCAGCCCAGTGCTGGGTGTTTTACACACACTGTCATCTCACTGTTACTCTTGGAGGGAGGTGTTCGTATTGACTTTATTTTCCAGATGAAGTAACGGAGGCTCAGAGAGGTCGATTGACTTTCTCAAGGACACACAGCTAGGAAATGAGAGAGTCAAGATTCAAACCTGGATCTGCTGTCTTGCAGACTGAATCCCTAAAGAAAAACCAAACTGAACACTTAAGAAAAAAAGTTTTTTCAAGCACCTACTATGTGTAAGACATCAAGGTAGGTGGCAACAAAAGGAAAAATGTGCGGAGAAGCTCATAGTCAGGTGAGAACACAGGACTCTGATGACATCCTGGTGAAAGCTAGATTTGAAAAGCACCACCATGAAAGGACCCCCGGGGCTGTGGGGCACCGGGAGAGAGGTGAGGGGCAAGAAGGGCAGGAGCTGAGAGAGGGGGCAGAGGCCTGACAACAAGGAAGCCTGGTCTGGAGCAATGTCGAGTTTTGGCAGAGGCCCCTAGAGGCTGGCATAGCAAGGGCAAAAGTGTGGCAGCTTGAGAGGAGGCAGAGTTGCTGAAAGCTTGGAAGAGCTGCCTTTGCTGTATACACGTGGGAGCCTCTGCAGGTCTTTGAGCGGAGGTGGGTATCATCCCATAGGAGCTGGAAAAAGGCAGTTCTATAGGTGGGGAAGTGTCCTGGAAACCTAACACTGAAGACCAGAAGGACAACTCAGGATGCACTGTGGAAACTTTTATAGTGTTTCCTTCCATTTTTATTTTTATTTTTTTGCCTTGTACAGGTATCAGAAAAAAAAAAAGAAGAAGAAGAAGAAAATTTTCAAAGGAGAGAGGAGAGCTGGGAGGCATAGACGTGGGAGGCTGCAGCAGGACTGAGCCAGGACTGGTGGGCCCAGCCCTCCTCTCTTGACTCCGGCTTTCTGGCAGTTTGAGTGATGGGCGATCTGGCAGCATCTTCTCAGAGACAAGTGGGGCCAGGGCTGTGGGACCTGGAGAACTCTCCTCTCACCTGAAGCCTGAGCCTTCCCTGACTGACAGCTTCAGCCTCTCCTTGCTTGCCCCCAGAAGACTGTCCTTACCAAACTCCTCCCCCTTGTGGGACACAGGCTGAGCCTTAAATCCCCTTCTGGGCTAAATGGGGACAGTTGTCCCAGGGGCCTCCCTCTGTCCTTGAGGACAGACTGTCCCCTGTAGGAGCACCGGGCACTGTGCTGGGTGTTTTAGGGACAAGTGTCTTAATCTGAATAGAATCCAGCAGAAAAAGGAGAAAAAAGTGTTGCTCTTCCCAATGGACAGATGGGGAAAGGGGGGCTCGGTGTCTTGCCCAAGCTTCACAGGGCAGATGGAGTGGGATTCTCACCCTGAGTGGGCTCGCCTGAGAGTCCTGACCACTAGGCTGTCCTGCCTTGGGCTCTTCAGGAGAAAGTCCACCCCTCCTGTCTCCCCAGATCGCTTGCCTTTGGCCTGCTCTGGTTTCTAGAAGAGGGGCTACAGTCACCCCTCGAGCCATTCTCTGCCTGGGATGCCTTTCCTTCTCCTCCTCCCTGCCATTTATCAGGCAAACTCCTACTTGACCGGTGGAGCCCAGCAAAACCCTGACTTCCTTCCCAGAGAGTCCCAAACTGTACCTCCTGTCCCGTGATCTGTGTTCCCACAGAGCTCCCCAAGGTGGTGGGGGGGGGTGCAGAAAGCTCAGGGGACATGGCTGGGACATGAGTTCCAACTCAGCCCTGCTTGGGCAGAGGGGAGGGGACAGTCAGCTTGTTCTGGGTGCTCAGAAGGGCAGGACTGGGGCAGAGTGGACGTGAGAAGGAGGAAGTCCTTGGCTCACCCAGGAAAAGACGGATGGGCCACCCCTGTGACTAGTTGGCTTAGTGGCCAGGAGAAAGACAAGTTCCAGAAGGAGAGGGAAGCAAAGATCCAGACTGCCTAGCAGTGTCTGGCCGGCTCTCCACTAGCCCAAGACGATAGCCAGGCCCTCTCAGTGTGTGTGCAACAGGGCCTCTGTGGCAAGGCTGGGAGCGGGGATTATGTTCCGTGCACAGGGGCCCTAGACGCCTACGCCCAGTGAGCGGTGCACAGAGACAAAAGCCTCCCCTGAGAGCCCAGAGACCCCCGCCCCAGGGTGGAGACAGCCAACACTGGGAGCAGAGTGGTGCAGGTTCTTCCTAAACTCAAGGCAATCCCCGGTGCTGAGAACAGTGACTGGCACCCAGCGGGCGCTGGCCCAAGGAGGAGGGCCAGCAGCCTGGAGTCTGCCTGCTCGGCTGTGAGGCAAGGCTGCTTGGGTTCTGTGAGCCGGGAGAGGCGGGCGTGCAGGCAGGCTTCAAGGGACCAGGAGCCAAGGGATGGGGAGCTCCGCGGTGCAGCCGCTCTCTCTGGTGAGGCACCCTTGACCCCTGGGCATTCACAGTGCCGAGGAGCTGCCAGGCACTCCCGGAATCCTCAGCGAGGACCCCCGCACACAGTTCCACGGTGGTCATTAAAGCTGGGCCTGTGGACTCAAACGTCTCACTAGCTAGACCAGGGCCTCTGTTCTGGTGTGGTAAGGGGCCTGATGGAGGCCCGAGGCACTGGTTTGCCAGGCCATCCACTTCCAGGGTGACTTGGCACCAGCCCCAGCCTCTCCCCAGGCCTGTTTCCCCACTTATACAGTCAGATCCTGTGACCCCCTCTCCCTGCCCCAGGCCAGACCTCGCACACAGCTGCCTCCCCCCTCTGACTGGCAAACAGCCCGTGGGACTGCCCGGGGAGGCACGGACCTGCATGTGCACACGTGTGCACACGCGTGCACACGCGTGCACACGCAAAGGCATGCACACAGGGTTAGGCATGTGCATACAGGCCCATGCTCCCACAGGCATGTACGTTCACACTCACACCCTGCAAACACACCCCACCCTCACACTCAGCCCCTCTCCGTGTGTCCAGCTCTTCCCTCCTGACCCTCACCCTTGCCCAGGACACTCACACCGCTCACACTCACGCTCCCTCAAACACACCCAACATCGGCTGGGCACCGACAGTTGGCGCGGGCGGGGCTGGGAGCGGGAGGGAGAAAACCCGCGACTCCGCCGGGGAAGAGGGGTGTGGGGGGTGCGCGGGCGAGGGAAATGACAGCCCGCGGTCCCCCTGAGTCCCGGCTCATGAATATTAATATGGCGGTAATTAAAATGCAGGGACGCGGCAGGATAGATGCGGTGCCTCCGGAGCGCTGGGGAGCGCGGCGTCTTCGCAGGCGGGGTGGAACCCACTCCTCGCGGGCGATCAGGCTCCGGGGCCGGGAGAGTGGGGGAGCGGAGCTGGGGGCCGGGCCCAGGGTCTGGGATCTTTTTCGGCCTGGCCGAGCGTGGCGGCCCCACGTTCCCACCCGCGCCCTGCCCCAGGCCGGGCCGCCCGCCAGGCCGCCGTTTCCCGGAGCCGGTCCCCTCCCGCCCTCGCGGCCCGGTGATGTCATCGGCACAAAACTTTCCGCTTCCCGGCCGTCTCGGGGCCCTGAGTCATCGCCGCCTCCGGCCCGGCCCGCGCCGTCTGTTTGTGCAGAGCTGAGCCCCGCGGGGCCCCGGCCTGACTTCAGGCTGACACGGTCCGGAACCAAGTGGGGCCCTTGTACCCCACGCTGCGGGCCGCAGGGTGGCGGCGGCGCTCCTGGGGGCTGTGGAGTTGGCTGAGGCACACTCTGGGGTTCCAGTCTCAAATCGCCTTGACCTTGGGCAAGTCCTTTAGGCTTTCCGAAAGTCTGGTGTCCTCACCTGCCACTTAGCAGGTGTTCCACGAATCTTCCCAGACTCAGTAAGTGCCTTGTACTGCTGGGTGACCCCAGGCCCAGAGATGGGAAGGGACTCGTCCAAAGTCACACAGCACATGGGCAGCAGAGCTGGGTTTCTGGGCCCAAGTCCTTTCTGCCTTGCCACACGCTCTTAACGACCTCGGGTTGAGGACCCACTGGGGCATCTGCTGAGTGGGCAGACCTAACAAGGTGGGTGGAGGGGTGTGTTCTGGAGCAGGCCCACGGTAGGGGCTGGGGGTGAGTCCAGGCCACTTTTCTCATTTCTGAAAATCAAGTCAGAAATAATAAAAGGCTCCAACAAGAAAAGACCATGCAGTGTGAAGGCTACGGGCAGCTGTTGGCACCATATCCAGTGAGTGGGCCGTTTTGAAGTCTGATGACCTGGGTTCAAATCGCTGGCTCTTGGTCCCCTGCCCCCCACGCCTTGCTCGGTGCCCTCAAGTCAGGTACTGACAGCTGAGCCCTGTGCCAGAGCTGCCACCTTCCGCCTCCCCGGCCTCCTGGGTGCTGGGAAGGCTTGTTAGCAAATGCCCACTGCATCAGAGGCGTTCAGAGACTGTACCTAAAACATGGCCACTCTTGGGCTCTTGCTTGGGTCTTTGGCCTATAACCTCAGGGCCCAGTGGATAGATGGAAACGAAGACCCTTCTGGCTGCTGCCCTCTGGGGCTGAGCAGGGCTTAGGTCTGGGATTCCAGACCACACAGCTTCTCAGATGGGTGGTTGTGGCTCAGGGTGTTCCCCACATGCACGCCCAGTGCCACCCAGCGTCTCTCCTGGGTCCAGGCCTGCCCCTCCTGTGGTCCTGTGTGTTTCCGTGTGGCTGAGCCCTCCTGACCCACGCCCCACACCTGCTCACACACACACCCTCAAGCATCAGAGAAAGATTCACCCCACATCCTTGCCTCTCCCTTCCCTCCCCACCACCCAGCTTCACTAAGACCCTTTTAAGTGCTCCAGAGCTAGGGGCGCCTCTTCTTGCCTAGAGGCCTTTGTACTCTTCCCTTCCTCTGCCAGGAACACCCCCTCTCTCCTCTCCCCTGTTTCTGGTTAACATCTTCTCTGCCATCTCTCCTTAGCTCTTCCCCTGGGGAGTGTCCTAGTTACCACTGCCCCGTAACACACACACATTACACAGACCACACCGCACACAGGCGCAAGCACACTCCATGACACAGATCACAGACACAAAGGCTCATACATACATACACACACTAGCACATTTACACACTACATGCCATAGACCGCAGACACCCACCCACACACATCACCTGGACCATTCAGTGTGCACACCTTACATGCCCTGACCACACAACAAACGCACACACGTTCACACACACACACACACCTTCACAGTGGTGCCCCTCCCGAGGGCCCCTACAGCCGCTAGTCTTTCCTCCTCCCCGTGGTATTTACCCTTCCCCATTCCAGTGAGGACAAGGACCCATCCGCCTTCTCCTCCATTCCAGCACAATCCAGGCCTTGCACCAGTTCTTGCTCAACTCTTGATCCCTTCCGATGGGCAGCATTTGTTTTTTGGCCAAGCCATGCAGCATGTGGGATCTTAGTTCCCTAACCAGGGATCAAACTTACGCCTCTGCGTTGGAAGTGTGGAGTCTTAAGCACTGGACCACGAGGGAAGTTCCCCCCATGTCCAGCACTGTCCCAGTCCCACTCCATCGAGGTCCTCTCAAATGAATACCCACCCCTATTTGTGCCAGGAGCTGTCCACACTCCCACTAGAGCCACTCCAGGCCTCGACTCTCACCCGCAGGTCACAGGCACCTGGGCTTTGAACAATCACACTCCCAGGTGCGGCTGTCCCAACCCCTCTCACCCCCCATCAACCCTCCAGGGCCTCAGGAGTATTTGGTGGCTTGAACAGCACCAGAACCTTGAGGTCACTTCTTCTGGGAGTCTCAACTTTCTCATCTGTAAAATGACACTGAAAGTGTCTTGCAGAAACTCAGATGTGTGCCAGCGGACGTCATTTCAGGGCTGCCAGGTTCCTGCTCGGCTGAGTTTGTGAATGAACTGAGCTTTGGTTGGTGCAGCTCATCCCTGAGGGAGCCCGCTCCCCAACTAAGTGTCCTGGTCGTGCCCTTCCTGCAAACTGAGACCCTGGGGCACTTTGTGCTAAGCCCCAGAGTGGGGTTGGCTTGGGGTTCTTGATAAGCAGCAGGCATTGTCTGTCTGGGGTGCTGCCTTGCAAGAAGGAAGACTTGTGACCTCCATGGAGGGGGGAAGGGAGATGGAAGGGGGGAAACTGGGCTGGAGCTTCAGATCCCCTCCTGCCATCCAGCAGAGTGCCACCGTGGTTGCCTGGCCCTGATGAGAGAAACTTTTAGAGAAGGAGTGGTTTGGGTGAGTGACCAGAATCAGGTGAATGAGGGGAAACACGCAGGTATGGAGAAAGCCCTGAGGGACCTGCTTTCATCAAGGTAGATGCGTTCATGGGAGATGGGAAAGATGAGCCTCAGTGTCCACCCTCTCGGCCACTGCCCCTTGGGTGTTAGGGCCCCTTCCCCGGCCCAGCAGGAGCCCAGAAGCTCACCTGAGCTCAGACTCGGGGTGGCACACAACACCTTTTATTCAGAGAGGGAGAAACAGAGGCCAGGGCCAGGAGGGGACTGGCCAGGCCACATGGAAGGGGGCATGGATCGGCCGGCTGCTGCTATCTGAGTTTTCCTTCACGGGGGAGTTGCTGACACCTCTGTGTCCCTGGCATGGAATTACATGCTGGGCACATGGTGAAGAAAGAACCCACTGCTGCCCTGGTGGAGCTTAGAGTCTAAGGAGTGAGTAAACAAGGCAGCACAAGAAAAGCAGGAAAGGATGGAGGCTGGGATGGTGAAGACAGGACACTCACACTCTTTTATAAACACTCCCTTATATGGACCTATGTTTGTGCCCCAGAGTTTCTTCCAGAACCTTCACTCATTCTGTCTAGCTAGTTAGTTCAGTTGCTCTAACTGACTCTTTGTGACCCCATGGTCTGCAGCATGCCAGGCTTCTCTGTCCATCACCAATTCCCGGAGCTTACTCAAACTCATGTCCATTGAGTCAGTGATGCTATCCAACCATCTCATCCTCTGTTGTCCCCTTCTCCTCCTGCCTTCGATCTTTCCCAGCATCAGGGTCTTTGCCAATGAGTCAGTTCTTCCCATCAGGTGGCCAAAGTGTTGGAGTTTTAGCTTCAACATCAGTCCTTCCAATGAATATTCAGGACTAATTTCCTTTAGGATGGACTGGTTGGATCTCCTTGCAGTCCAAGGGACTCTCAAGAGCCTTCTCCAACACCACAGTTCAAATGCATCAGTTCTCGGGTGCTCAGCTTTCTTTATAGTCCAGCTCTCACATCCATACGTGACCACTGGAAAAACCACAGCTTTGACTAGACAGATCTTCATTCTGTCTAGGAACACATTTGAACACCTTCACCTGAGGCAGAGTGATTAAGAGCAAAATCCAGACTCTTCCTCCTGGCTGTGTGACTTTGGGCAAGTCCCTGTCCCTCTCCGACTCTTCATGTCGTGTCCTCCTCTGGAAAAATGGGTGCGTATCCCTCAGAACTCTTGTGACAAAACCCTGAGATGTGGGGAAGTGTCCTCTCTCACACGGGGACTCAAGCTGGACGCTATTCCAAGTGGCCCCTGGATGTGACTGCTCAGGCCCCCTGGACCACTGGCCTCCCATTTCTGCCTGAACCCCAGTCCCTAGCAGCTCGGCTTTGGGAGAGTATGAGCGATGCCTTTGAGAGGAGGCCCAGCACCAGCTGGCTGTGATGGCAAGATGCCTGGTACCCGTCTGGGCACTCTGGGCTCCTGCCTGTCTGAGGTGGAATGTTTCAAATTTAGATGAGTTCTAGAACCACGGGGTCAAGTGGGTTGGATGAGCCATGAGCCCTGCCTCCTGTGACTCACTGATTAAAAAAAGAAGATCAGCCACAGCTTCTAAGTACTGACCACCTCCATCCACCTTTCCTAACTCACACCCAACTGTTTGCCATCCATTTAAGTCCTTGGGCACCAACTGCAGGACCTCCACAGAAAGTCTTGAGGAGGCGGGGCTGAGACCTGAGGAGGCGGGGCCGAGAGCAGGTGCTCACCTAAGGGCAGAGCACCAGGGGAACGTCCTGAGACCCTAGGATGTCAGGCTAGAAGAGATCTCGGGGATCACCACTTTGGCGACCCTACATTGCCTACGCAGGAAAGCTTCAGCTCAAAGAAGGGGAGACACTGGTGTAGGGGCACACAGCAAGGTACTGGCCCAGCTGGGACTAGGTGGAAGGAGGGAGATGGTTGAGCTTCGGAACTCAACTGCCCAGCTTCAGTCTGGGTCTGTTGCTTGCTGGGTCTGTTGTGAGCCTAGGTCTCTGAACCCTCTGTGCTCCAGTCTACTCATTCTGTAGAATGGGAAGAATAATAGTTCCTGTTTCAAAAGTGAGGACTTCCCTAGTGGTCCAAGTGGTTGGGACTCCATGCTCCCAATGCAGGGGTCACCGGTTCAATCCCTGATCCAGGAACTAAGATCTCACATGCCACACAATGTGGCCAACCGCCCCCCCCCAAACAAACAAAAACAAAAATGGTTTTGAGAAATAAGCATATACTATGAGGTGAAGGCAGGGGGAGAAGGGGATGACAGAGGATGAAATGGTTGGATGGCATCACCGACTCGATTAACATGAGTTTGAGCGAGCTTCGGGAGTTTGGTGATGGACAGGGAAGCCTGGCGTGCTTTAGTCCGTGGGAGTCACAAAGAGTTGGACATGACTGAGCAACTGAACTGAACCAACTGAACTGAACTAATGCAGGTGTACAAGACCTGGTACACGGCATGTAGTGAAACCATTCTCAGTCCCCTGACTTCTAGTTCAGGGCAGGCTCATCTGGGCTAACTACTCTGCCAACACTCAGATGGAGAAGTGAGCAAAACAGACCAAGTCTGCCTTCCTGGTGCCTACAGCCCAGATGGGAAACCCCTGAAACAGTAGCTCCAGAGCAAATCAGCCCATCACATTGAAGTCTCTCTGGTTCAGGGTTCTGGGAGGATCCCCAGGCCCACTTAAGCTGAGACTGGCAAGAGGAAGAGCGGAAAGCATGGTTCCAGCCAGAGGGAATTACATGAGTGAAGACCCAGGGGCAGAAAGGACATAAAACTGTCCAGACTGGAGGGAAGGTCTGAAGGACTGCAGCTTAGAACCAAAGGTGATGAGAGAGGAAGAGAAGCTGAGCGGAGGCAGACATCTGGAGCCTGAAACACTGCATCATGAAACCAGAGAGCCAGGGATGGGTAGAGAGGGAAAGAAGTGGTCTCTCAGGCCAGCATATTAGAAAGATCTATCTGGGGAACATCAGTTCAGTTCAGTTCAGTCGCTCAGTCCTGTCTGACTCTTTGCCACCCCATAGACTGTAGCATCCCAGGCTTCCCTATCCATTGCAAACTTCCGGGGGACATAGAGGGCAGAGTGATGGGGAGGATGGCAGAGAGTGGGAGCTGGGGGCCAAGCATGGATTGGGGCAGGGGCAGTGGGTACAGGGTGAAGGGAGCTGACTTCTTTAAGTGGGAAGCTCCTTGGGTCTTGGGCTGGGGGTTGTGGAGGTAGAGGAGGAGGAGTCAGGGATGACACCTGGGAACCAAACAGGGTCAGGGTGCATGGAGGGAAATGATGGTTAGAAGCGAATTCCAAAAAGAGGGGAAGGGTTGCATCCAGTTTGGGCCACCCCAGCTGTAGCAGCACCCGGGAACCACAGTGGTGTTCTCAGACCCAAATCCCAGTTTAGAGAGTGGCATTCTGGCCCTTTTCTGATTGTGTCTTTTCTCACAGGGCAAGGAGTTTGTGATCTGGGCACCTGGGACCATGAAATTCCCTGTTCAGTGGCCCTCAGCTCATGTCCTGGGCCCATCCTCCTGGGGGTGATCTGAGCTGCCGGTTTGGGCACCTTTAATCCCGAGGGGTGACCAAGAGGTAGCTGTTTGCAGGGAGTATGGGCAGAGTTCACTCATGCAGGCTGGAGCATCAGCACCCAAGCACCCCCTCCCCCCACCCCCAGAAAAGAACAAAACCTGAGGCAGAAAGAAAAGAGTGGGTTGAGTGGAAACTGGAGGCCAGGGCCACCCCTCCCCATGCTGCCACTTCCAGCGTGGACCCCAGGAGCCTGTGATTTCTAAATACAAACCCAGCCTTCCAGGTGTGTTTGTCCTTAGGAAGGTGTATTTGTCAAGGAAGGAGGACAGAACATATTTTATTTAGCAGTTCGTTAGCTTGATTTATAACTGTAAACACTTAGACACCAGGTATGTGGGCTTCTTGTGCTGCCGCCTCCAGTGCTGCCCAGAGAGAAGCCGCCTCCCAGGTCCCACATCAGCATCAGGTGGCCGACCCTGGACCAGGAGGTTGGCCCCAGGAGACCCTCCAGGCTTCAGAGCTTCCCGACCCCACTTCCTGCGCACCGGCTCTGTGCATCCATCCATCCATCCTCTGAGGTCCTCCTGCTTCCCCCTCTGAATGTTCACCTCCAGCCTCTCCTGCTCCAGGAAGCCTTCCCTCCCCCGAGGCCCTGGCTCTCCAGCTTGCCACTGGTATTATCTGCTCACAGTGGCTGCTGGTGGTCTGACTAGCTGGAGATGTGGCTCCTTTGGGACCAGGAGCTCCTAGAAGCAGCAGCTCCCAGAAGAAGCAGGGTTTTGCCAGTTGGGTAGGAATGCAGACTCAGGATGCACACAGGCTTGGGGTCAAATCCCAGCTCTGTGACTTTCCTGCTGTGTGACCTTGGGAGGTGCTTTGCGGCTCTGAGCCGTTTTCCTCTTCTGAAAACCCATAATCATAACTGCACCTCTTGCAGTGAGGAGGCAATGTGGAACGCCGAGCCTGGCACTTGGCAAGTACTGGGGAAGGGATTAGGAAGGGCAGGAGTTACATCACTCATTTCTTTTTACAGCTGAGAAAACAAGCGGAGGAGGCTCAGGGAGGTAAGGCCAGTTGCCCAAGGTCACACGGCCCAGTAGGAGGAGGATGGGGCCCCAGCGAGGCTGGCTCACTTGTGCTCTAATCACTGAGCCCTCTGGCTGCAGGCCCGCCCCCCAAGTACCTTTCCCTGTCTCCGTGGCCCGTGGACCCCCGAAGGCTGCGTGGGGCCACGGGGACAAGTGGCACGGCCGAGGCTGAGCCCACGGGGCGGAAGGGTTAACGTGCTCAGCCGCAATGGGCCGGCCTCCGGAGGAACCAGCCAATGGGCACGCGCCGCGATGAGGTAATGCGGGGACCGCGCGGGAGTGGGCGGATCCTCGCCCGTGGGGGGTCCTCCCCAGGCTCCAGCTCCATCCCTCCCCACCAACTCCTCACCTTTGACCTTGATGTTTCCCACTCCCCACCCCGCAGCCTTACAGCCACAGAAACCTCTGTGCTGGAGCTCAGGTCTCGGCGGCCCTGCGACCCTTAAGGTCTGCAGCATATGAACCTGGAGAGAGGTCCTACCTCCTTTGAGACTCAGTTTCCCCTCTTGCAAGAAGATCGCTGAAGACGCGACTAGCTGGTGAACATTCTTGGATCCCAGAACGGTTTTCAGCCCCTCCCCGCCCTTGGTCCACCGCATAGCGGCCGCGACCCTGGGCCCCCCTAGGCAGTGTGCGGAGCACTGGGGCAAGGAGCTCTCCTGGGCAAGCGGAAGGAGCCTCGCCAGCCCGTCACTCCCTCCATGCGGACCCCAGAGCATCCTCCCCTCCCTATCCATGGGGTGTCTGCGATGTCTCTTCGCTGCCTCCAAGGTCCCAAGTTAACTGCAAAAGCAGCTGGACGGGCCAGTCTAGTGGTCACAGGTCAAAGTTCATTGAACCACCAAAATTAATCGAGCATCTACTACGTGCAGCTCAGAGCTGGGCGGGCTTCGGGGGCTGTCCGCGACCCGGGCACCCCTTCCCCGCTGGCCTGCTGGGGGCCTGCGCGCCGGTTCTGGGCAGGAAGCAGTTAAAGCCTTTCTAGCCGAGAAGCTGGCTCTGCTGCTGAGGCCCAGGCTTATTAGTCAGCTAGCGGGGAGGAGGTGGGGGGTGGTGGGAGAGAGGAGGGGCTCGAGCTGAGAACCGCAGAAAGCTATTCTCAGGGGCTCCCAAGTGTGGGGAGGGCGGCACAGCAGGAGCTGCTGCTTCCCAGAAAGTTGATTATTTTTAACCCAGGAAGAAGAAAGGAAAGAGGCGAGGGAGAAGGACTCAGAGAAAAGAGGAGAGGATGGCAGAGGAAAGGAGAAGATGGGGAAGGGAGAAGGGGAGGGAAAGGGAAGGTGAGCAAGAGAGAGGGGCCAAGGAAGGCAGAGCTGGGAGGGACAGAAAGGGGGGGGCGCTCAGGGAGGGACTGCAGCTAGAGGCAGGGCCAGTGGGAGTGGGGGAAGCCAGCGGGGGGCCTCTGGGAGGGGACTGGATGTGGAGGGGGCAGGTCATGCCCCTCCTATACCCCTCTGGTTCCTCTCCCCGGCCCCTGGCTGAGGGCAGGGGTGCTTTTATGGGACCCACCCCAGGCCACTCAGCCTGGCCTTCAGCAAGCCTGAGCAGAAAGCAGCGCCCTCTTGGGTATCACCAACCCAGGGCTGTGTGGGGCACAGAGGCTTGGAGAGTAGGGGGCACCAGGCAGCCATAGCCCTGACCTAGGGTGCTCTCCAGCCCACAGCAGCCCCATGACTTGCCCTTGTTTGGGTGGTGATCAATGGGGAGGGGGCAAGGAAGAACACCCTGAAAACCCCATATGGCTCTGCAAGGGAAGGGTTCAGCTTAGGGTGGAGCCAAGCCAAACACCAAACCCAGAGGAGGCCTATGAGGAGGGTTCCGGGGACACAGTGACAAACAAGACAGACATAGCTGGCCCACATGGGGCTCAGGGTCCTGCAGGGGAGGCGGAGGCTGCACAAACCATTATGGATAGTGCATTAAATAATGGCAAGGGGGTGCAGGCTGGCAGGGGACTGCCAGGGGCACTGGAAGGGCTGGTCCCCAGAGGCTGGTCTCTGCAGGGGTCCTGGGAGGGATCTGCAAGGAGGAAGGAGGAGTGCCTGAGGACTGGAGGGGCTTAACTAAGGGCAGAGCTACGTGGATGGCGTGCTTGTGGGTCCCAAAGGCACAAGGGCTCAAGAGAGCATCAGGGTGGCTGACCATAACCCTTGTCCTAGAGGCGGCCAGAAGCTTCAGAAGTTTTACAGAGCAGAGAGGGGAGACCAGGGCTTTCCAGGCAGTACAGTATAAAGAATCTGCTTGCCGATGCAGCAGACATAAAAGACGTAGGTTCTATTCCTGGGTTCGGAAGATGGAGAAGGAAATGGCAAACCTACTCCAGTATTCTTGCCTGGAAAATCCCTGGTCAGAGAAGCCTGGCGGGCTACAGTCCATGGGGTCACAAAGAGTCAGACACTACTGAGGATTGAGCATGTACGCACACACTGAGAGGAGACCAGATCTGCAAAATGCACCTGGGCTGTAGAGGACGAAAGTAGATACAGGAGAGGTCCCAAGTTCCCAGGAGAGTGATGGCAGCCTGGCCCGGGGAAGTGGCCTCTGAGACAGAGGGGAGGCTGGCACTGGACCTGACTGGGAGGTCCAGAGCACAGCAGCTGGTGTGTCATGGTGTGGGGGAAAAGGAGGCCGAGGAGGAAAGTGCCAGAACAGTTCTAGGCTCTGGCTCCTGCAAGGAGGGCAGCTGGGGCTGTCCCCTAAGACAGGGCAGCCAAGGGAGCAGGTTCACGGGAGGTCAGGTGTTGGTGTTGGGCCAGGGAGGGGACAGGCTGCAGGAACAGCCTGAGCAAAGGCGCAGAGAGAAGAGCCACATGAGGAAACCACATGAGGACCCATGAAGTGTGCTGGAATCTTCCAGAAAGTGGGGCTGTGCCTGGTCTTGGTGGCCTTGACTGCAGGCAAAGTCTGAAACCAAGTTATAGTCAGTGGGGAGCATAAGAAGGCATGTTCCAACGCTGGACATGGGACGGGCACCAGCAGTGACCAGCAGGGGCAGGGATGAGCCTATGACAGCTGGTGCCTACACCCCGAGACTGGAGGTAGGGATGTGAATGCCCGGGGCGTGTCACGAGCACACCTCTGGGACAGCCTGTAGGGTGGGTAAGAGTAACTGTGCGTGTGTCCCTTGCACTGAGTGTCCTAACCTTCACTCAAGGCAGGCCCTGGGGGACACCTCCAAATCCTCCAGGACCAGAGTGTGGTCTGACCAGGCCAGATCAGCTCAAGGGGGATGATGGATGGAGGAGGACCTCAGCCACCAGTCACAGCTCTGGAAGTCTTGGACACACACACAGAGAGACATGAAACCGCTGTGGAACCTGGAAACAGCATCTGACCCCCTCCCCAGAGGAGCTGGGGCAGGTAGTGTGGGTTATTGGGTGATTGACTGGGGCGGGGGCAATGTCTGTGTGCGTTCAACTTCTTCAGGGGGCAGAGGAAGCCTTGCTGCAGCGACCCAGGGTCACCCACACCCGCTTTCCACTGTGGGTCCCAGTTGGTCCTCTCCCAGGGTGGGAGGGCAGGTCTGCTTAGCCTGAGGCTGCCTTAATACAGGGGTCCAGTGGCTCAGCTGAGGCCTGATTCCAGATAGTGGCTGGCACTGTGGCCTGACTACCTACGGCTCTGGCCTCACCTTGAGACTCTTGGGCCACATGGATCTGTGGCTTTCCCATCAGTCCTACTACCTACCATTAGCACACAGCTCCCCAGGATGTGTGCACATCATAATGTCAAGGTGAAGCTGAAGGAACAAACTTGCATCCAAACTCGTTGCCTGGCTGGCTGTGAGCACTGGCCTCTTGTGCCTCAGTTTCTTCATCTGAAAAGTGGGCCTAATCATGGCAGAGGCAGAGAAATGGTGGAGGTAAGGCCCTTAGCAAGGAAAGGGGCTTGTCCCAGGTCACCTGCAGCCCTGAAGCTTCCCCATCAGTATTGGTTGCAGGCCTCCAAGGTGGAGGAGAATTGGGCTTACCGCCATGTCCCACCATGGGTTGGGTGGTGGTATGGTTGCAGGTGAGAAGAAAAAGGCTCAGAGGAATTGGTAACTGGCCCTACAGGACAGGAAGGGTGCAAATTCTCAGGCCTGCTCTCTCCCTGGGATTCGGGATTCCATTCCCACCACCCTCCTCCAGATAGAAAAACTCAAGTGCAAAATGCATTTCCCCTGCAGGACATCCTCCTCCCTCTCCCCAAAACCCACACAGTGACCCTGGCCTGGCCCTCTGCGCCCAGGAGGAGCAGGGTCCCCATCAGGCATCTCAGAGCTGGCTTTCACATCGATGGAGCACAAAGGGGGCTAGCCGGGCAGAGAAAGAGCCCGACAGGCCAGGAGCCGGCTCCGCGGGCGCTTTTCTCCCCGCTTTCTTCCTCTCTGGGTTCTTTGTTAAGCTCCTTTCAGCTGAGCCGGCAGAGCCTGGGTGTTCCGAGCTGACAATAATTGCTGCGTCTAGACAGTGTCTGGTATGAGGCCTCCCTCTCCCGCGCCTCCCCAAGGCTCCCTTTCCCAGCGCTGCCGGCCCTGCCCCATGCCCTGCGGTTCCCACACCCCTTCCCTTCTTTCTGGCTGCCTGGGGTCCCTGTCCTGCCTCCCTCCTGCTTAGACCCTACACTTTTCTCTCCTTCTCCCCCTTCCATCCTATTGGGTCCCTGGGCCTGAAATCCAGGGAACAAAAGTGGATTTGCATTTGGCTCCAGTTGGCAGGCCTTGGAGAAGGCTGAGTCTAGCCAACCCTCCTGACTGTGGACCTCCCCAGGATCCCAGGCGGCTCACCTTGCTGAATTCCGGGCTAACCTGGAAAGCTCTGGGATTCACCTTGCTCCCTTCCTCATCCTTCCACCCAGGCTTGGATGGGAACCCAGAGGAATCACCAGAGGTCCAAGGAAGAACCTTCTGGCAGCTCTTGCCATCAGTAAGGGATAGAGTGCTTTCAGGAAATGCAGGGAGTAGGAAGTGGATTTTCACAAGTTCTGAGATTTGTCCCTGCCCCCGCTCCAATCAGTCATTCTGGAAGGTTTTCCAGAATCTGAAGTCTCCTCACTTCTCAATTCTAGGATCAGAATTGAGACCCTAGTGGTCATTCTGAGACAGTAATAATAACAGTCAGCCTTTGCTTGGCCCTCTCCCTGCACCAGGGGCCTTCTGGGTGGCTCAGTGGTTATGAATCCACCTGCCAAGCAGGAGATATGGGTTCAGTCCCTGGGTCAGGAAGATCCCCTAGTGGAGCAACCCACTCCAGTATTTTTGCCTGGAAAATTCCACGGACAGAGGAGCCTGGCGGGCTACAGTCCATGGGGTCACAAAGAATTGGACATGACTGGAGAACTGAGCATACCCTCCCTGAGGTGAGCATCATCAGTCTGTATGCATACTCATTTATTTCGTTTTCTCAACAGCCCTATAAGAGAGAGTGAAAACAAGACTGTACTTTGTCCCATTTTACAGATGAGGAAACTGAGGTCCAGAGAGGTTAAGTCACTTGCCCAAAGTAACAAAGCCAAGGAATTGGAGGAGCCTGGATTTGAAGCCTCAGAGGATGGCTCCAGAGCCCCAACAATGAATAGCAATAGGAGTATTAAATGCTTACTGAATACCTGAGGCTGCATTTAACATTTTACCTGTGCTACGTCCTTTATCCTCACAACAGTGAGGATAGGATGCAGGGTTATGCCCATTATATGCCTTAAAGGAGACTAGCCCAGGGCTGCTGGGTGTGGCCAGATGGTGACCTAACTCTGTTAGAAAGGCCCAGTAATCCCTGAGCTGCGGTGAAAAGCTTGGCCTGGAGCAGCTCAATAAGTGTTGCTATTTCATTTCCCACTTCTTCCTTCTGGGCTTTCATGAGCCCCAGCCAGGCTGGAGAAGACAGTGTGGGACTCTGTCCTCATGACAGAGGGACCTGGCAAACCAGTCACTTTCAGTGTGGAGAGGAAATTATGATGACGTGAATGATGCAGGACCTCTGAGAGACAAGAGGAGGGACCCTGAATCCAAGAAGGCTTCCTGGAGGAGGTTGAATCAACACTGTCTAGGACAATGAGTAAGAGCTGGGAAGGCTAAGTGACTTCCCTGGTGATCCAGTGGCTAAGACTGTGCTCCCAATGCAGGGGGCCCAGGTTCGGTCCTTGGTCAGGGAACTAGATCCCACATGCTGCAACCAAGATCCAGAGAAGCCAAATAAATAAATAAATAGTTGGTCAGGTTAAGGGGGAGGGAAAGGTGCTCCTGGCAGAGGGACTCACATGTAAGAAGGTCTCGAAGTCCAGGGTTATCCCAGAGAACCCAAGATCTCTAAGCAGCTTTGTTGGACTGAACAGATGCAAGGAAGTCAAGGAAGGAGCTGGGTGAGCCATCAGGCTGCAGCTGTAATTAGGAAGGGCCTCAACAGCCAGGCCACTGGGCACTGAGACAGAACCCAAGGCTGGGAGGCCAGTTAGGAGACTTTAGGAGTCTGGGCAAGCCGTGCTGGGATAACCAGGAAGATGTGGAATGGGCAGGCTGAGTAAATGAGACAGAGGCCTAAGGAATTTTAGAAAGATGGCCTCCTGTGATATTGGGGACTGGCCTGCAGAACACAGCAAAGATGAAGGCGTGGAGGTGGGCGGAGCCCGGCGTGTGTCTGGGAGGGAGACAGTGGGGCCAGGTACTGAGCAGCCTTCATAATCAAGGTTTGGAGGATTAACTGGGAAGATTCATCTAGAACTTTGGCAAGATAGATCAAAGGGGCAAACCTGGAGGCAGAGAGGCTGGGGAAGAGGCTAGGAGGAGGCCGCTGCTGAACGGATTGTCCTTCCCCAGCAGGTTGGTCCTCATTTTCAGCTGCTCTCCCCTTCTGCAGGGTCATTTTGATTTCGCACCGACTCCTTCCCCATGGGCTGTTCCCACCTTGCACCCCCAGCTAGAGATGGAAGGCAGACACTCACCATTCAGTCCTCACCCAGGCCATCGACAGAAACGTCAGACAGCGCGTCCATGCCTGATCACCTCTTTCAGCTGCTGGGGGGGCCAACACTGGCAGGCGCATCGATGAGCTCCTGGCCTGCCAACTCTGGGCTACCTTGGACCAGTACAGCTGAGTGGTGGCTTCTCTGGACTTGACTTGGAAGGTGTAGCCTGGACCTCGTCAGAAGTCATGGGTACAGAGCACACACCTCTGGCCTCTCTCCCGAAACACTGGACTGTGGATCTGATGCTGGGAGTTCAGACTGGAAAAGGAGAAAAATAGGAACCAGCAGGTGATATAAGGCCAGCAGGGATGGTCTGGGAGCACTAACAGCTAAGTCCACAAAGGCCCACCATCCTGGACCCCAAATCCCTGGCTACATAGGTTCAGAACTCAGAATTTTCCCAGTTGTAGGAGGAAAGGATTACACGTAGACTCCATATTTCCTAATACCCCCAGTGAAATGTGGGGCAGCCCCTGTAATCAGACGTGTTAACAGGTCTGCAGCAAAGCCTATGAACAAAGATATAAATCCTCTCTGAAGCTCAGTTTTCTCATCTCTAACATGGAGCAGTGGCTGTACTAGGCTCACAGGGTTGCCCTGAGAATTTGATGTTCCCATGATACCAGCCAGCCTGCAGGAGACACAGGTTCTTGGCCTGCCCTGAGCCCTTTGGGGCACGTGCTGCTCCTTTCTGGAATATTCATCCCTGGACATCTCAGGAGATCACTGTCTCACTTCCTTCAGGACTCACCCCAGCAAGACTTGCCCTGTCTTTCCCTGTCTCCTCCCGCCCCTCTGTTCTCCTTTGTCTTCCTTCCCAACCTCTATCATTTGACGCATCACTTAATCAATCACTCCTTTGTTAATTGCCTGCCCTCCTGCAGTAGATTCCAAGCTCCGTGTAGTCAGGACTCTGTGCTGTCACCCACTTTGTCCCAGCACTTAGAAAAGAGCTGGCGCAGATGGGCACTCTGATTTCTGTTGAATGAGCGACGGTCTGTTAAGTGTGCCTTGTGCATCAAAAAGGCTCAGTGAGGCCCAGCCCTGTACTATCACCCTTGTTATTATTGATGTGCTGTAATTATTTATTTTTTAGTTGCCCCATAGCATGTGGGATCTTCCTGGACCAGGGATCGAACCCATCTCCCCTGCGTTGGAAGGTGGATTCTTAACCACTCCACCACCAGGGAAGTCCCTCTATTATGGATATTATTATTAGCATCATTACTATGTTCCTGAGCTGATCCCAGTCCTTGGTTCTCCAGCCTCTGAAATGAGCATCCTGGGGACTGAGGCATCAGCCGCCAGAGGCAGAACAGGTTCTTGCTGGAGAGACAAAGAAGGCTGCCCGCCCCCTGGGGGAGCCTGCGCCCCTCGCTGGAGAGAGAGGCCTGGGAGAAGCTTGGAGAAGGCACACAGCCCCATTGAACAGGGCTGCCAGAAGGCCATACATAATTCATTGCCAAATGGGGCGGCGGGCGGCTGTGCGCCGGGGGCTCACTCTGCGCCTGGCACTTTGCTGACTGCTCCTCACACGTTGCCTCATTGCATCTTCTTGGATTTGCAGGGTGCGAACCTTCCCCCGCCTCTCCCTTTTCCCTGGGGAGGGGGGAGCCTGAGGTTTAGAGGATGGGGCCACCGTGCAAGTCACACAGCTTCTCAGTGGCCAAGCGGATCCACAGTCCCTGCCTCTCTGTGGAGGAAAGAGACAGCCCTGGGGACTCGACAGAGACCTGCCCCAGAAGGGGCAGCAGAGGATGGGCTGGGTCACAGCAGGGCAAAAGGAAGGGGGCAGGGGACCCGCAGCCCACCTCCTCCTCTCGTGGAGGACAAGCTCCCCGCCGTGGCCGCTGAGAGCGCTGGCTCTGGAGTTTCAAGGGCTCAGTTTGCTCAGCTGGAAAGTGGGAGGAACAGAACTTATCCCCTGGGGCTCCAAGGTCCTTCAGACAGGATGCTGGCTCAGAAAATGGCATCTGCCCAGGAGGAAAGCTAGCCCCCCAAAAGGTTACATCCTCTACCATTCCCTTCAGATAGCATATTTGAAGTCACACAAGGATAGTGTGATGGAAGACAGACTAGGGACACGCTGGATGGAGGTGGAGTGGGGGCGTGCTTACGAAAGAGCCCCAGGAGGGATCCTTGTGCTGATGGAAACGTCATGCATCCTGCCTGTGATGGAGACTCCACAAACCTGCGATGAAATTGTATAGAACTAGAAACACACACAAAAGCGCATAAGGGAAACTGGGAATTGGAGTAAGACTGGGAGGCTGGGTCAACGTCCACACCCCAGCCACGATACTGTCCCTATCGTTCTGCTCGACGCTTCCACTGGGGGAAGCCGGGTGAAGGGCACAGGGGGTCTCTCTGTACTGCCTCCTACAACCGCACCCGTCTACAACCATCTCAATAGAGACGTCAATTAAAAAAATGTCATCTGGAGAATTCCCTGCAGGTCCAGCAGTTAGGTCCTCACTGCTGAAGGCCCAGGGGTGGCCCCTGGTCAGGGAACGCGGATCCCTCATGTGACACAGCCCCCAAAACAAAAAAAATGCCATCTACCTCTGCCCCAGAAAGGATTACATGAGCCACTGCAATTTGTTCCTTCCTCAGCTCTGAACTGTCCTTTCTGCCTCACTCTGAGGGTCCTCAGTCTTTATTCCAGAATGTTCCTGTTGTTTCTCGCTTTTGCCTAGACAGGAATTCAATACTACCCCATAGGAATCTAGACAGACCCTAGAGGAGGACGAGGAAGGCCTTTGTCATCTGTCTCCTGTCTGCAACCAGCTGGGAATCAGCCACGCTGAGGCTCCCAGTCAGGATTACGAAAACCGTGAGCCCACCAGCCTGGGTCTTCCTCTCCAAGAGAGTTGGCCAGTGGAGAGAACGCCGAGTGTCCGGCCCTACGGCTCCCAGAGTCAGCCAATCTTCTGCTGCACCGGGTGACTCTAGACAATCCCTGTCCTCCTTTTGGTTTCTAGTTTCCTCATTTGAAGCACAAACAAACTGGACTAGATTATGCTCAGGGGTCTTCCAGGCCCGTGAAGAAGTGAGCCTGGCCCCTATGCTGCTGCCCAGGGGACTCTCCTTGACGTTTGCGTGATTGGTTGAGAAGAGCAGGGCCCCAGGCCTGCCTCGGGCCCTCCCTGCCTTTTAGCATCAGTGCAGTGAGAGGTCATTAAGTCACTCAACAAACGTGCATTGAGCTCTCACCAACTGCCAAGCACTGGGGAATGAAAGGTAGTGGGTGGGAGGGCAATGCTGTCCCTGCCTTTGTGGCACCTGTAGTCTAGGCGGGAAGAAAGCCACAAAGAAAGACAAAATAGCAACTGAGATCATGCAAAGGAGGAAAGCAGCAGCCGGGTCGGCATGTTTCAGGGCCATGGCGAGGGCTTCCCTGGGAAGCGACCACTGAGCCACTGAGCTGAGGTCTGAGCAAGGAATCAACTCTAAGCAAAGAAAGGGGAAGGTGGCCAAGGGAAGAGGCTCCTCCACAACAGGAGTGGCAAGAGCTGGGGGCCTGTGCAGAACAAAGGTCTGGAGTGACAGGTCATGTTCCAGGAAAGACCAGCAGCTTCATTGGGTGACCAGGAGAGCCGAGATGAGGGGAGCCAGGCTGAGGAGCCTCGTCCCCATCCCAGACAGAAGGGATCCTGGGAGCTGCATTAAGCAAGGGATTTGTGTTTTGGATTTGGATTTTTTGTGTTGGATTTGTGTTTTGAAAATCTCCTCCTGGTTACCAAGAGGAGAGGAGACCTCATGGGTCCTCCTTGTTGCCTTATATTTTCACCATGGTGTTATTGAGGCATGTCCAGGCATTAAAGGAAGCATAAGGTCCTTATAGCTCTTTCTGAAAATTGTTTTATGATTTATTTCCGTCTGTGCTGGGTCTTGTGGCGGCTGCAGGCTTTCTCCCGTTGCGGTGAGTGGGGCACTCTCTGGTGTGATGCGCAGGCCTCTCATTGTCTGGCTTCTCTTGTTGCGGAGCACAGGCTCTGGGGGGGCTTCAGCAGTTGGGTTGCTTAGGCGTGTGGCATCTTCCTGGACCAGAGATTGAACCTGCACTGGCAGGTGGATTCTTCACCGCTAGACCACCAGGAAAGTCTTCCTTATGGCTCTTAGAGCCATGAAACCAAGACAAATGGGTCAAGCAAATACAAAATCAAATCGGATTCATTTCATGGGACGTATCTTTTTTTCTGAAACTCTGTCACCACCTACAGTGCAACTACGGCCCAACTACTATGGCTCTGAGTCTGTGGGACAGAGCGGATTGGTTTTATAATCCAAGAAGAAAGGGGCAGACAACTCAAGGAAAGAAAGTGGAAGCGATGAATTAAAGTACTTCACAAATGAACAGCCAGGTAACCAGCAAATGCATGATAAAGTGCCCAGCTTCACGACTCATCAAGAAGAAACAAATTAAGAAGACAGTGGATTACCACGTCAGACACAAGAAAAGTTAAAGTGAAGAAGACAGTGGCAAGTGTTGGTGAGCGCAAGGAGCAGCTGGAACGCGCACCCAGCTGGTGGGAAACTGCTGCCACCACTGTGGGAAGCCTGGGTGAGGTCTGCTCCAATTGGGTGCATCCTACCCTCTGACCCACACTTCCACTCCAAGGCCTGCGTCTGTGTGTTCTCCAAAAGAGGTGATGGGAAATGTTCGTCGCAGCACTACTTGCATAATAGCCTTGCCTAAAATGAATCCAAATATCCTACAGTTGTAGAACAGACAATCTAGTGGATAACTGGTCAGCTTTAAGGATGGATAAGGGCTTCCCCAGTGACTCAATGGTAAAGAGTCCACCTGCAATGCAGGAGCTGCAGGAGATGCGGGTTTGATCCTGAGTCAACTTGCAAGTGGTAGCCCAGATGCTTGGGCTTGACTGGCGGGAACTTGACACCAGGAATAAGAAGAGGCTGGCTTTCCAAGCTAGAGAACAAGAGCTCCTTTGGGGAAAGAGGTCTTATCTGCAGCCCCGGGGGACTGGAAATTGGTGGAGACCTTGGCACAGGCTTCCAGGGAAGGGGAGGGTGCTGGGCAGCATGAGGCAGCCTGCAATAATAAGTACATTAAATGTAAAAGGACTAGACTCTCCAGCTGAAAGGCAGATACTGTCAGACTTGATTTTTAAAATGGTCATGTCTGAGTTATTGACCCCAGGCAGCCTTGGGAAAGCTAAGCTCTAGTCCTGGGTTGAGGATCCATTTGTTTGTACCTCCCTCCTTGGAGGCTGGTAAAGAAGGAGGGTTATTTCTTGCTCCTGAAAAGCAGACAAGTAACCTACATGCCAATGAGAAGGGTCCTGACTGTCCGGTATACAGCTGCTGCTCAGGGAAGTCTGGCTGGATGACTGTTCAGCTAGGCGTGATGCTCTGCGAATGGCTGACTGGCGCCTCCCCATGGGAAGTTCCCTGGCAGGCTTCCAGGAAAGGGACTGTAAACTAAGTTGAGAGTTTTCACTTAAGAAGCACCCACCATGGGCCAGGCCCTCTGCTCAGACCTCTGGTGCACAACCTCATTTAATTTTACTTATACAACAATAACTCAGACACGACCGTTTTAAAAATCAAGTCTGACAGTGTCTGCCTTTCAGCTGGAGAGTCTAGTCCTTTCACACTTAATGTACTTATTATCGCAGATGGGTTTCTGTTTGTCATCCTGCTATTGACATCTGTCTGTCCCCTTTCTTCTTTGCTCCTTTCTTCTTCTTTGACTGCCTTCTGTCGGGTTAAGCAAGTATTTGTAAACATTCCATTTTGTCTTTTGCTTTTTTAGTTCTGCCTGTTTATAGTTTGGGCTGCTCTCACACGGATTACAACGTGCATTCTTAAGTTATCATAGTCTGGAGAAAAAAGTGAATTTGCTCAGTCGTGTCCCACTCTTTGCGGCCCCATGGACTGTAGCCCACCAGGCTCCTCCCTCCATGGGATTCTCCAGGCAAGAGTACTGGAGTGGGTTGCCATTTCCTTCTCCAGGGGATCTTCCCAGGCCAGGGATCAAACCCCGGTCTCCCGCATTCCAGGCAGATGCTTTAACCTCTGAGCCTCACCTACCTGCCCATAATAATGCCCTTCTTCATGTATTCTGTAAGAACTTTATAGAAATTGAATTCTACTTGATATTCTCCTGTCCTTTGTGCTATTATGCTCACTTTGCTTTTTTAAAAATTTTTATTTTTGATTTCACTGGGTCTTTGTTGCTGCATGCAGGGTTTCTCTAGTCATCGTGAGGGGTGATTACTCTTGGTTGCAGTGAATGAAAGTGTTAGTCACTCAGTCGTGTCTCTTTCTGATCCCATGGACTGTAGCCTGCCAGGCTTCTCTGTCCATGGAACTCTCCTGGCAAGAATTCTGATGTGGGTTGCCATTCCCTTCTCCAGGGGATCTCCTTGACCCAGGATCCCCTGCATTGATCAAACCCAGGTCTGCATTGCAGGAGGACTCTTGACCATCTGAGCCATCCAGGAAGCCCGTCTGGTGCATCCGCTTCTCAATGAGGGGGTTTCTCTCGTTGCTGATCGTGGGCTCTGGTTGTTCAGACTTCAGTGGTTGCAGCGCCCGGACTTGGCGGTTGCGCCTCGTGGGCTCTAGAGTGTGGCTTCAGTAGTCATGGTACATGGGCTTAGCTGCTCCGCAGCATGTGGAATCTTCCCCGACCAGGGATTAAACCTATATCCCCTGAATTGGCAAGCGGATTCTTACCCACTGCACCACCAGGGAAGTTCCCATATATTTTACTTTTATAGGCGATATAAATTCCAGAACACACTGTCATTTTTGCTTTAAGGACTCAACTAATTTTTAATGATGTTAAGAAAAGGAAAATAGTCTTTTGTTTCTATTCACATATTCACCATTCCTGGTGCTATTTTTTCCTATAAAAATTTCCTTGTACATTTTCTGCAATTCTGGCATCATTTTCCTTAAGCCTAAATACTTTTCTTTAGCATTTCTATAATGCATATCTACTGGAAACAAATCCTTTGTTTTATATATTCAGGAATGTTTTTATTTTCCCATTTTGAAATATATTTTCACTGATAGCTTTCTAAGTTGACAGATTTTAATCTCATTTGTTGTCAATTGTTCTATTGTCTTCTGAGTTGCATTATTTTAATGGGAAGTCTGTTGTCTTCGGTGGTGTTTTCCTATACATAATTATTGTATGTATTTTTATAGCTGCATTCCAGATTTTCTCTTGATCTTTAGTTTTTGGCAGTTTGACCATGATGTGCCTAGATATGATTTTCCTTGTATTTCTCCTGGTTAGGGTTCACTGAACTTCCTGGATCTGCAGGCTGATTGCTTTTCCAAACCCACAGAACATTCTCAGCCAATATTTCATTAAAAAAAATCTTTTTTGCTCCATTATCTCTCTTCCACTTCTTGGACTCCAGTTACATGTATATGTTAAGACTGCTTGATGTTGTCTTATAGATTATTGAGGCTCTGTTCACTTTTTCCATCATTTTTTAATCTCTGTTTCAGTGGGGATAATTTCTATTGACCTGTTTTTAAACTCACTGATTCTTTTTTTTATTGATCTTGTCTGTGTGTTGCATGTTTTGGTTTCTTTCCATATCTTGTAATTTTTAATTTTATTCTGGACATTGTGATGATACACTGTAGAGCTTCTGGGTTGTGTTGTCTTCCGCTGAAGAATTTTGTATACTGTTTCTGTTTAATTGTTGGCCATTCACCTTGGTCTTGTGAAGTCCTGGTTTTAAACTTTGTTAGATCAGGTTTATTCTGGTCCTTACTCCTAAGTAACGGTCCCCCAGGATCTCAGTGAAAAACCTGGTATATTTACCAAGCCCCTCTAACTTGGCGAGATTTGAACTAGAAAATCTGTATCCCTAATGCCAAGCAGCTGCAAATATCTCTGCTCAGCCTTTTCAGCCGTCCAGGCTGTGTTTTCGCCTGGCCTCCTTGGAGTCATGCCCCACGGCAGAGCCAGCCCAGATCTGAGCGGAGTTTCTCCCTCGGTAGCTCTGTTTTCTAGGATCTTTTTTCTCTTTCAATTTCCAGCTGCTCGGCAGGCCCCGAACTCCCAACTTCTTACTTCTCAATCAATAAGGCTTCTCTGCTTTCTCTTTGAGTCCTACCCCCTCATGTACGACATAAACTGGGAAACACTCTCAGGGGAAAATCCAGATGAATGCATTTCTCACCAGTCGAGTTTCTTTGTTTCAAGGGTCTTATCTTCTCTAGTTTGTCTGGTTTTGGTCACTCTCCAGTAGTTCCAAACAAATCTGTTCTACATATTTCTGTACAGATTTTATAATTGTTACCAGCAGAAAGTTAATCTGATATAAACTACTCCTCCACTATCAGCAAATCTATGCTTTACAAACTACATCATGTTGCCTAAGACTTAATTTAGTGCTCATGTTAGATCTAATTTTAAACTTGACATTGGAAGCAATATGGTTTAGTGGAAAAGTAGGTCATTGTGTTGAGGTCTGGAGCCAGCCATCTCTATAGTTGAGTCTTGACCCTGATTCTTGCTGTGTGACCTTGAATAAAGTTCTTCATCTCAGTGAGCCCCGGTGACCTCACTTGTATAACAGGAAAAACAGTCCCTGTCTTCAGGATGAGCAATGAAAGTAATCTGAGCTAAAAACCCAGCCCCATATCTGTACATGGCAAAGTGCTCAATAAATAGGAGCTGTTATTAGCAGTGAATTACACAGTTCTAGTCTTACAAGTAAATATCCCCAATGATATGATAATTAGTCCGGTCCAGTGTTGACCTTGATTAAATCCTTACTCTGTCGACATACTTTAAGATACAAGCTGATGTCTTCAAGTTTGATTTCATAGTAATGTCAGAGGCACATCTTCTAAGCGCAGGGAGAGACCTTCATCCTCTGAGACAGCCCTAACTGTGCCTCCTCGGTGGCGAAGTCCCCAGTTAGAAGACCAACAAAGACTCCTGTTAACTCATATCTGGGCTAAGTCAAGTCCTGGTTAAATGAGAAGGGCTGGGTTGGGTGAACTCACCAGGCTTAAACAGCAACTCAGATAAGGAGATATCAGTGCACTCGGTATTTATGGGCAGATCCCCCTCTAAAGGGGCAAATATCACTGACACAGCAGCCAAAACAACCAGCTTGACAGAGGGACTCACTGTCTTCAGGCAGAGCTGGGGAAGCCAAGGCTGCATCCTGGGCCAACCAGTGGCCTTCGGCAAGTCCCAGCCCCTCTCTGGATCTCCTTCCACCATCTGTACAAAGAATTAACCTCTAAAAGCCCTCTCAACAGGGAATCAGAAATCAAGTGACTTCACCCCTACCCATGGTCTTGCCTCCAACTTGAGAAATGATAAGGTTGGGCATCTCACTTTAATCACTCTCTGTTTCAGTTTCCCCATCTGGACACGGGGTACACATGCTCAACACTCTCTTTTGCACCAAGCTGTCATGGATCCCTTGAAAATAACAAAGTATTCTGAAAGCCAGAATAACATATCTCGAAACCCAAGATCTACAGCCTTGCACCGTGCTTGGCAAACTCAACAAAGTCTTGCATTATAAGGGCAAGGAGGGGAAATGGAGCCAGCCCACCCTTGGGGGAAAAAAAATGAGAGCTTTCAAAGAGAGACAAATAACTTGCAATTTAAATGCATAAGAGACCAGGCTGTGCCACCGCATATGCAGATCGATGCAAATGATATGCAAATGGCCCAGAGCAAGCCTGGGTTTGCCAATGTCCTCTGCCAAGCAGCCAGTTATGGGGTTCAGCCAGGTCTGGTCTGTGCCAGAAGCTCACATCTGGGGCCCAGAGGCCTTGGGGTGAATATCTGATTGCACCTCCTCCAGAAAGCTTTCCAAGACCCAGCAGGACACAGCCCTCTCTCTCCCTTCCCAGGGCTTGGTGCCTGCCTCCAGACTCTGCCAGGGTGCTACCATCTCCCCGCTCCAGACTGTGAGCTCTTAAGGGCAGAGCTTTGTCTCATTCACCACTGCACTCCTGGAAACTGCACAGAGCCTGGCACCAAGTGGGTGCTCAGGGGCTGCGGCTAAGTGACCTCAGGAAGGCAGCATGGGTGGGTAAATTTATTTATAAGTCTTCCTTGACCCAGGGAAGAGGCCAAATCCTCTTCAGGGGCTTTGGGTTGAACTGTCACCTAACAGTAGGTGACCTTCAGCATTAATCCCTTGTTACCAGTAAGACTGGAGAAGGAAATCGCAGCCCACTCCAGTACTCTTGCCTGGAGAATCCCACGGACGGAGGAGCCTGGTAGTATACAGTCCATGGGGTCGCAAAGAGTCGGACACGACTGAGCGACTTCACTTTCACTTTCACCAGTAAGACTAAAAAACTGAAGTTTGCAAATAACAATTCATAAATTAGGAAAGATTCTCTTTTGTTGGTACAATGACATCCTTACCCCTCTCTTTCATTCTGCTGTCTTTTCCGGGGTGGGCAAGGGCCTGACCCAGAATCAGTGTCCAATAAATATTGACTGATGTTTGAATAAATGCATGGATGCATGAACAAAAGAATAAGGTTTCAGCTCACTTTCCAAAAACTGCCCATAAGCCGTAGCCCATTCTGTTAAAACACAGACCTTAAGTTGAGCTACGAATTTTGTCTATTTGTTGAAACAAATACGGACTCTTATCAGTGTCTTTCTAGACTTCAGGGACTATAGCAGACAGTTCTCTGCCCCTTACACCCCCTAGTTTCACCTCTGATTTCAGCTGCAATGAGATGGACTGTCCTGCCTCAGTGTAACTTGTGCCACCTTAAGCAGGAGATTTTCTGCCTCCGAGCTTCTCCAAAGGCCTCCCAAAGCCACTAGACAGCTCAGAAGTGGGCGGTAAAGGTCCCCCGAGCAATTTTCTGCAGTGGAAAAAGAAGCCAGTGGATGGATGCCCGCCCTCCCCCCAACTCCCATCTTCCGGAAGACAATTCTGGGAGGCATTCTGTGTACTTCTAGAGTTCCTAGTGGAAGCCAGCCTTCTCTCACCCAAAGCAGAGAAGGACACCCCCCATCACTCCTCTCCTTCTATTCCTTGCTCTCCTGCCTCTCGGGGTCACCTCCAAGTCCTTAACTCAAGCTCTGCTCTCAGAGGATCCCAACATAAGGCAGTGGCAGTTCTCAAAATCTGGTCGCACCCACAACTAGGCATCTCATGAGTATGACATACACGTGAAGGTGGAAGCCAGATGAAGAAAGTCTTCACAGATGTGGGAAACTATTTCATGATGAGCCAAAGGTTCAGTGAGGTTGAACAGGCACTCATTCATTCATTCAGCCTGTAGCAGGCAAGGCCCCGCTCTTGTGTTGCTATAGCCCAGTGGCCATTATGAGGAGGACACGAATGAACCACTGGGAAGAGCTGTGTCTGATTCCTGAATCCTCAAAACCATTTCGTTCCCCTGTGGGCAAAACTGTGCCGTTTTCAGATGAGGAAATCAGGTCCTGTCCCAGAGAAGGTCAGACCACTCATAGATGTTGCAGCAGAGACCAAACCAGGAGCCTACAGATACACCTGTCTGTCCTGGGGCCCATGTTTGGTGCCCAGGGCTGTGAGTGGAAGAAAGTCTGCTTGGGAACCACATGGCCCATGCTCTAGATCAGTGCCTCCAACAGAGATGAGATGCCAGCCACAAACACAACTCCTGTGGGTAATTTGAACTGTTCTGATAGCTTCATTAAAACAAAGTCAAAAGAAGCTGATGGAATTCATTCTAATAATATTTGTGTTTAACCTAATACATCCAAAATATTATCGTTTTGACATGTCATGAATATTTTAAATTCTTAATGAGATGTTTACTTTTATTTTTTCATACCAAGTCTGTGAACCCTGGTGTGTATCTTACACTTCAGGCGCCTCCAGGTTCAGAACAGCCACATCTCAAGTGCTCACTCGGTGGAGGCACTGGCTCATGGCCACTGGATAATGCAGCCCTGATACCCCCATCCTGACTCCAATTCCAAGTCTCCCTGCCCCCCACACACATACTTGCAGAATCCCTTCCCAGTGTGTCTTCATCAGAGGGAAAGTGCTTTGTAAACTAATTGTGAGAGGGGGTCACCATGACCTTCCTCTCCGCCATGTATCTTGGCAGCCAAGGCACCCACAGAGACAAAGCTGCTGTTGTTTACTTTTATTTTTTCATACCAAGTCTGTGAACCCTGGTGTGTATCTTACACTTCAGGCGCCTCCAGGTTCAGAACAGCCACATCTCAAGTGCTCACTCGGTGGAGGCACTGGCTCATGGCCACTGGATAATGCAGCCCTGATACCCCCATCCTGACTCCAATTCCAAGTCTCCCTGCCCCCCACACACATACTTGCAGAATCCCTTCCCAGTGTGTCTTCATCAGAGGGAAAGTGCTTTGTAAACTAATTGTGAGAGGGGGTCACCATGACCTTCCTCTCCGCCATGTATCTTGGCAGCCAAGGCACCCACAGAGACAAAGCTGCTGAAGGCCCCAGATCTGGGGAGACAGGCACCCAGTTCCCCTTGTCTTCCCAAACTTAGATGGGGAACCCCACCCACCCATGAGAAGGGGAGGGGAGGAGCTGGGGGGAGGAGTCCCTCTTTCTTCTCCCCCCAGCCCCCCGGATGTTACAGCCACCAGGCTGTAACAGCTGCTTTAATTTTGTAAAATCCAAACTCTGGTTCTCTGGGAATGCTGGCTCGATCGTTCACGCATTAGACACACATTTATGGAGAGCCTTCGGTTGTTTACGCTGTTACCGTGAAGATGCTGAAGACACAGAGAGGAAAGCAGCCGGCCTCCTCCGGGGCGTATGAGCCTGGTGGGTGAGGCTGGTCAAGCGAGCAAACAGCCCCTACGAGGCTCTGCGGGCCACGCTGCAGAGACTCCTTGTGGGCACCCGGGCTGGGCAAGGGACTGGGAACACAAAGTTCAAAGAAGGACGAGACCCAGCTTGTGATCAGGTGTGTGGCTGGCAGTCAGGATGTCTAGGAGGGCTGGCTGGACACCAGACAGCACCCGTGGGTAGGTGGAGTCCAGCCCAGGATGGGTCTTGAATGTTCTCTGAGACTCCTGCTCCAAACAGCAGGGCTGCCAGAGAAACTGACTCGGCTTTGCTGTGCCTTTTGCAAAATGGCCAATTAGGTGCCTAGGACACCAGTCCCGGCAGTTCAGCTCCCTTCATTCACTGTCCACCGAGCCTCTCTTGAGGCTCTGCTGTGGGGATACAGAGATGCAAAAGCAGTAGAAACCAGTGGGGCAGGGCCTGGGGCGGTGGGGCGGGGAGTAGGGGGAAACACCATAAACACAGGACTTTTATTTCCAAGCAGAATTGTGAGTTACACAGCAGAAAACCACCCTGCTACAAAGCAGGACTCCGAAACGGTGGCTAAAATATAACAAACGTCCTTTTAAATGCATGGTTGAGCTTGCAAGAAAGGAAGGGAACTCCCCAGGGATGAAAAACAAAGACAGAGCTGAAAACCAGAACAGGAATCCTGAGGGCTAGTGCTGGTGCGTGTTGGGCAGGCACAGGCGGGGAGGGGCCTGTGGGACTCGGCAACCTACGATTGGGTTTTACAGCTCCTGTGGGGACAAGAAATAAGGCTTTGGGCTTCACAAAACCAGGAGTTGTAAATGAGACCTACCTCCAAGCCAGACTCTTCAGAGTTATATTCTTGGTGAAAAGGTGAGGTGGGCAAGGATTTCAAAAAAAAAATGTCCACTCTCTGCTCAGACAGATCACTAGTCAGCTCATCTGCTACAGTCAGGGCTCTGGGAATTTGGAATCATAGACACAGCCTCAAGGGGGTTGGGATTTAAATTTACACTGCCCTGCTTCCCTTGTGTTCAGGAGACTCTGAAAGCAAGAAGCTAATACAAAAAGGGGTCCTTGGCTGGAGATGCCTGTGGGCACTGGGCAGAAACAAATGCAAACACTCCCTAGAGGGCCATGACCTCAACTCAGGCTGCTGAGGGTTCCCACAGACAAAGGTTCCTGCAGATGAGCTCACATAGACAAAATTACAAAACAAAAGCAGTCGTGAGACAGTCAGTGGGAAAATCAATGATATACTTTGCCCCACTCCCCTCACCGACCCCCACCATTTCACTGAATCTCAGATGATAGATCCAGGAGATAGAGACCAGAGAATAGCTGTGATTGCAATGACTGAAATGTTTTGGAAATATGAAAAAGAATTCAGTTCAGTTCAGTTCAGTTCAGTTGCTCAGTCGTGTCCGACTCCTTGCGACCCCATGAATTGCACCACACAAGGCCTCCCTGATTATCACCATCTCTCGGAGTTCACTCAAACTCATGTCCACTGAGTCTGTGACGTCATCCAGCCATCTCATCCTTGGTGGTCCCCTTCTCCTGCCCCTAATCTCTCCTAGCATCAGAGTCTTTTCCAATGAGTCAACTCTTCGCCTGAGGTGGCTAAAGTACTGAAGTTTCAGCTTGAGCATCATTCCTTCCAAAGAAATCCCAGGGCTGATCTCCTTTAGAATGGACTGGCTGGATCTCCTTACAGTCCAAGGGACTCTCAAGAGTCTTCTCCAACACCATAGTTCAAAAGCATCAATTCTTCGGCGCTTAGCCTTCTTCACAGTCCAACTTTCACATCCATACATGACCACAGGAAAAACCATAGCTTTGACTAGATGGACCTTAGTTGGCAAAGTGATGTCTCTGCTTTTGAATATACTTTCTAGGTTGGTCATAGCTTTTCTTCCAAGGAGTTGGACTGTGAAGAAAGCTGAGCGCTGAAGAATTGATGCTTTTGAACTGTGATGTTGGAGAAGACTCTTGAGAGTCCCTTGGACTGTAAGGAGATCCAACCAGTCCATTCTAAAGGAGATCAGCCCTGGGATTTCTTTGGAAGGAATGATGCTCAAGCTGAAACTCCAGTACTTTGGCCACCTCATGCGAAGAGTTGACTCATTGGAAAAGACTCTGATGCTGGGAAGGATTGGGGGCAGGAGGAGAAGGGGATGACTGAGGATGAGATGGCTGGATGGCATCACAGACTCGATGAATGTCAGTCTAAGTGAACTCTGGGAGATGGTGACGGACAGGGAGGCCTGGCGTGCTTCGATTCATGGGGTCGCAAAGAGTCGGACATGACTGAGTGACTGAACTGAACTGAACTGCTTAGTGGTGTACAATTATTTGCGTCCTCATGGACAGCAGCATGCCAGTCTTCCCTGTTCACCAGCTACTCCCGGAGCTTGCTCAAACTCATTTCCGTCAAGTCGGTGATGCCATCCCACCATCTCATCTTTTGTTGTCCCCTTCTCCTCCTGCCTTCAATCTTTCCCAGCATCAGGATCTTTTCTAGTCAGTCAGTCAGTTCTTTGCATCGGGTTGCCAAAGTACTGGAGTTTTTCAGCTTCAGCATCAGTCCTTCCAATGAATATTCAGGACTAATTTCCTTAGAATTGACTGGTTTGATCTCTTTGCTGTCCAAGGGACTCTCAAGAGTCTTCTCAAACCCCACAGTTTAAAAGGATCAATTCTTCAGCCATTAGTTTTCTTTATGGTCCAACTCTCACATCCATACATTACCACTGGAAAAATCATAGCTTTGACTAGATGGACCTTGTAGGCAAAGTAATGTCTCTGTTTTTTAATATGCTATCTAGGTTGGTCATAGCTTTTCTTCCAAGGAACAAACATCTTTTAATTTCATGGCTGCAGTCACCATTTGCAGTGATTTTTGGAGTCCAAGACAAGAAAGTCTGCCACTGTTTCCATTGTTTCCCCATCTATTTGCCATGAAGTGATGGGACTGGATGCCACGATCTTAGTTTTCTGAATGTTGAGTTTTAAGCCAGTTTTTTCACTCTCCTCTTTCACTTTCATCAGGAGGCTCTTTAGTTCCTCTTCACTTTCTGCCATAAGGGTAGTGTCATCTGCATATCTGAGATTATTGATATTTCTCCTGGCAATCTTGATTCCAGCTTATGCTTCATCCAGCCCAGCATTTCACATGACATACTCTGCATATAAGTTAAATAAGTGGCATGACAATATACAGCTTTGACCTACTCCTTTCCCAATTTGCAAACAATCCGTAGTTCCATGTACAGTTCTAACTGTTGCTTCTTGACCTGCATACAGATTTCTCAGGAGGCAGGTAAGGTGGTCTGGTATTCCCATCTCTTGAAGAGTTTTCCACAGTTTGTTGTGATCCACACAATCAAAGGCTTTGGCAAACAAAGCAGAAGTAGATGCTTTTCTGGAATTCTCTTGCTTTTTCTATGATCCAACTAGATTCAGTCCAATCCCAGACAAAATCCTAGCAGGCTTTTCTGTAAAAATCAACAAGCTGATTCTATAATTTACATGGAAAAAAACAAAGAAACCAAAATAACTGAAATGATTTTGAAAAAGAAGAACAAAGTTTCAGGATTCACACTACCTATTTGAAGACTTTCTATAAAGCTACAGTTCTTAGTGTGGAACTGGTCATGGGATAGATACATAGGTCAATGGAGCAAGAAATATAATCCAAAAATAGAATCACACCAGTTTGGCCAGTTTATTTTTTACAAAGATGCAAAGCAATTTAATTGAGAAAGGATAACAGGTTCTTGTGTTGTTGTTTTTTCCAACAAATAGAATAATTTGGTTAGCTACACTGAAAAAACAGAGCTTCCCTCATAGCTCAGTCGCCTGCAGTGCAGGAGACCTGGGTTCTATCCCTGGGTCAGGAAGATCCCCTGGAGAAGGAAATGGCAACCCACTCCAGTATTCTTGCCTGAAGAATCCCATGGATAGAGGAGCCTGGCAGGCTACAGTCCATGGGGTCTCAAGAGTCAGACATGACTTAGAGACTAAACCACCAACACATTGAAAAAAAAAAAAAGACTGTCAATCTTTATGTCACATGTTATACAGAAATTAACTCAAAATTGATCATAGACTTAAATGATAAAAGTAAAATAATAAAACTTTTTAAAGAAAATACAGGGGAAAAATCTTTTTGGCTTGGAATAAGCAAAGCATTCTTAGATATGGTATAGAAAAATGTGAAGTCAAGTGGACCTTAGGAAGCATTACTACAAACAAAGCTAGTGGAGGTGATGGAATTCCAGCTGAGTTATTTCAAATCTTAAAAGATGATGCTGTTAAAGTGCTGCACTCATTATGTCAGCAAATTTGGAAAATTCAACAGTGGCCACCAGAATCAAAAAGTCGGTTTTCATTCCAGTCACAAAGAAGGGCAATGCCAAATAATGTTCAAACTACAGAACAATTGAGCTCACGTCACATGCTAGCAAAGTCATGCTCAAAATTGTTCAAGCTAGGTTTCAGCAGTATGTAAACCAAGAACTTTCAGATGTACAAGCTGGGTTTAGAAAAGGCAGAGGAACCAGAGATCAAATTGCCAACATCTGTTGGATCATAGAGAAAGGAAGGGAATTCCAGAAAAACATCTACTTCTGCTTCATTGACTATACTAAAGCCTTTGACTGTGTGGATCACAACAAACTATGGAAACTTCTTAAAGAGATGGGAATACTCGATCACCTTACCTGTTTCCTGAGAATCCTGTATGTGGGTCAAGAAGCAACAGTTCGAACTGGACATGGAACAACAAACTGGTTCAAAATTGGGAAAGGAGTATGACAAGGGTGTATATTGTCACCCTGCTTATTTAACTTCTATGCAGAGTACATCATGCGAAATGCCAGGTTAGATGAATCACAGGCTGGACTCAAGACTGCTGGGAAAAATATCAACAACCTCAGATACACAGATGATACCATTCTAATGGCAGAAAGTGAAAAGGAACTAAAAAGTCTCCTGTTGAGGGTGAAAGAAGAGAGTGAAAAAGCTTGCTTGAAATTAAACATTGAACAAACTAAGATCATGACTGGAAAAGTGGAAGCAGTGACAGATTTTATTTTCTTGGGGTCCAAAATCACTGCGGAGAGTGACCACAGCCATGAAATTAAAAGATGCTTGCTCTTTGGAAGGAAAATTATGACAACCTAGACAGCATATTAAAAAGCAGAGACATTACTTTGCCAACAAAGGTCCACGTAGTCAAAGCTATGGTTTTTCCAGTAGTCAAGTATGGGTGTGAGAGATGGACCATAAAGAAGGCTGAGTGTCAAAGAACTGATGCCCTTGAATTGTGGTGCTGGAGAAGACTCTTTGAAAGCTCCCTGGACTGCAGGTAGATCAAACCAGTCATTCCTAAGGGAAATCAATCCTGAATATTCGTTGGAAGAACTGATGCTGAAGCTGAAAGCTTCAACACTTTGGCCACTGGATGATTGGAAAAGACCCTGATGCTGGAAAAGATTGAAGGCAAAAGGAGAAGGGGTCAGCACAGGATGAGATGGTTAGATGGCATCACTGACTCAACGGATGTGAATTTGAGCAAACTCTGGGAGATAGTGAGGGACAGGGAATCCTGGCGTGCTGCCATCCATGGGGTTGCAAAGAGTCAGCCACGACTTAGCAACTGAACTGATTAATAATCTTACATTGATTATACTCTGAAATACTCCTTTTGATATATTAAATAAAGCATATTATTAAAATTAATTTCACCTGTTTCTTTTTAATATGGCTACTGCTGCTGCTGCTGCTAAGTCGCTTTAGTCGTGTCCAACTCTGTGCGACCCCATAGATGGCAGCCCACCAGGCTCCACCATCCCTGGGATTCTCCAAGCAAGAATACTGGAGTGAGTTGCCATTTCCTTCTCCAGTGAATATGGCTACTAGAAAATTTTAAATAATAATGGGACTCATTATATTTCTATTCAACAGCACAGCTTTGGACATTGTTGGGAAAATATATACCTGGTATCAATGTCAAAAGTTTAAGAGAAACCAGTTGAACAACAGAAATACCTCTATAATTTCAAAACGATCAAAGAAAAAAAGGATAATAAAGAGAACTGTCAATTTAATAGATGCTGTGTGTTGTGATTAGTTGTTCAGTCATGTCTAACTCTTGCGACCCCATGGACTGCAGCCTGCCAGGCTGTTCTGTCCATGGATGCTAACACATGAGAAATAATAAATTAAAGAGATAGTGTAATGAGAACACAAAATAAAATAGTAAAAGTAAGTCTAAATATATCAACAGTCACTACGAATGTAAATTGATTTCGTTTGTCTCCTTAAAGACAGAGAATGTCATATTGGATCAAAACAAAATACAATAGACTATTGGTTAGAAGGAACACTCTAAAGCAAAAGCGAAAGGAAAGACTGAAACTAAAATAATGGGAAAAGATATACCAGGCAAATAGTAACCCAAAGAAAGCTGACATAGAATATTAATATCAGGAAAAATACACCTAAGGCCAAGAAATACTAGAAAGATAAAGAGGGACATGAGAAGATGATTAAAGTCACAAATCACCAAAAAGAGTGGCCAGCAATAAGCTTTTCATATGTAACTACTAACCTTGAAATAAGTAAAGCAAAAACGGAAAGAATTAGTTTGAATTGAGGAATCACAAAAGAAATGGCTTCATAGTTGTCATGAGTATATGAACATTTATTTAAAAGTTGTCCCTGCGTTGGGTCATAAATGAAAGCCTGAGCAAATTTTGAAATGGATGTAAAGCAGACCACATTCTCTACCCACAATGCAGCAAAATTGGAAGTCAATAAAAATAGCAAAGGCAGACGAACTACAGTGTAACTGCGAAAACTAAAAAGCACACTTGTCATAGGAACATTTCTTTCCTAGTCCTTATATTTCCTTCTTTGTGGAGGGAGCTAAATTAGTGTAGCACTCCCAGTCTCTCTCTGCCCCATGGAGGAAGAGTAACTCAGCTGGTTAATGTGGGGAAAATAAAATTGGCTGACTTGCTTTACCAGTGCATTCTCTTGGCAAAACTCTGTTAGCCTTTGCCCTACTTCATTTCGTACTCCAAGGCCAAATTTGCCTGCTACTCCAGGTATCTCTTGACTTCCTACTTTTGCATTCCAGTCCCCTATGATGAAAAGGACATCTTTGGGGGGTGTTAGTTCTAGAAGGTCTTGTAGGTCTTCATAGAACGGTTCAACTTCAGCTTCTTCTGATTGGAGCATAGACTTGGATTACTGTGATAATGAATGGTTTCCCTTGGAAATGAACAGAGATCATTTTGTCATTTTTGAGATTGCATCCAGTACTGCATTTTGGACTCTTTTGTTGACTATGACGGCTACTCAGGAATCTAAGGGATTCCTGCCTGCAGTAGTAGATAAAATGGTTATCTGAATTAAATTCACCCATTCCTGTCCATTTTAGTTCACCGATTCCTAGAATGTCAGTGTTCACTCTTGCCATCTCCTGTTTGACCACTTCTAATTTACCTTGATTCATGGCCCTAACATTCCAGGTTCCTATGCAATATTGTTCTTTATAGCATTGGATTTTAATTCCATTACCAGTCACAACTACAACTGGGAGCTGTTTTTGCTTTGGCTCCATCTCTTCATTCTTTCTGGAGTTATTTCTCCACTGATCTCCAGCAGCATATTTGGCACCTACCGACCTAGGGAGTTCCTCTTTCAGTGTCCAATCTTTTTGCCTTTTCATACTGTTCATGGTGTTATCAAGGCAAGAATACTAAAGTGGTCTGCCATTCCCTTCTTGAGTGGACCACATTTTTTCAGAACTCTCCACAATGACCCATCTGTCTTGGGAAGTCCTACATGGCATGGCTCACAGTTTCATTGAGTTAGACAAGGCTGTGGTCCATGTGATCAGTTTGATCAGCTTTCTATAACTGTGATTTTCATTCTATCTGCCTTCTGAGGGATAAGGATGAGAGGCTTATGGAAGCTTCCTGATGGGAGAGACTGACTGTAGGGGAAACTGGGTCTTGTTCTGATGGGTGGGGCCATGCTCAGTAAATCTTTAATCCAGTTTTCTGTTGATGGGCAAGGCTGTGTTCCCTCCCTGTTGTTTGACCTGAGGCCAAACTATGGTGGAGGTAAGGAAGATAATGGCGACCTCCTTCCAAAAGTCCCGTGCACACACTGCCATACTCAGTGCCCCAGACCCTGCAGCAGGCTGCCGCCAACCCACGTCTCCCCCAGGGATTCCTGGACACTCCCAGGCAAGACTGGATCAGTCTCTCATGGGGTCACTGCTCTTTTCTCCTAGGTCCCGATGCACACAAGGCTCTGTTTGTGCCCTCCAAGAGTCTGTTTCCCTGATCCTATGTAAATTCTGTAACCAAATCCAACTGGCCTCCGAAGTCAAATTCTCTGGGGGTTCTCAGTCCCTTTGCCAGATTCCTGGGCTATTTCGTTGAGCTATTTCAAATCTTAAAAGATAATGCTGTTAAAGTGCTGCACTCAATATGCCAACAAATTTGAAAAATACTTAGCAGTGGCCACAAGACTGGAAAATGTCAGTTTTCACTCCAATCCCAAAGAAAGACAATGCCAAAGAATGCTCAAATTACCACACAACCTCACTCATTTCACATGCTAGCAAAGTAATGTTCAAAATTCTCCAAGCCGGGTTTCAACAGTACATTAACTGTGAACTTCCACATGTTCAAGCTGGATTTAGAAAAGGCAGAGGAACCAGAGATCAAGTTGCAAACATCCCTTGGATCATAGAAAAAGCAAGAGAATTCCAGAAAAACATCTACTTCTGCTTTATTGACTATGCCAATGCCTTTGACTGTGTGGATCACAATTAACTGTGGAAAATTCTTAAAGAGATGGGAATACCAGACCACCTAACCTGCCTCCTGAGAAATCTGTATGCAGGTCAGGAAGCAACAGTTAGAACTGGACATGGAACAACAGATTGGTTCCAAATAGGTAAAGGAGTATGACAAGGCTGTATAATGTCACCCTGCTTATTTAACTTCTATGCAGAGTACATCATGCGAAATTCAGGGCTGGATGAAGCATAAGCGGAATCAAGATTGCCAGGAGAAATACCAATAATCTCAGATATGCAGATGACACCACCCTTATGGCAGAAAGTGAAGAGGAACTACAGAGCCTCTTGCTGAAAGTGAAAGAAGAGAGTGAAAAAGCTGGCTTAAAATTCAATGTTCAAAAAACTAAGATCATGGCATCTGGTCCCATCACTTCATGACAAATAGACGGGGAAACAATGAAAACAGTGGCAAACTTTCTTTTCTTGGGCTACAAAATCACTGCAGATATTGACTGCAGTCATGAAATCAAAAGGTGCTTGTTCCTTGGAAGAAAAGCCATGACCAACCTAGACAATATATTTAAAAACAGAGACATTACTTTGCCCACAAAGATCTGGTTAATCAAAGCTATGGTTTTTCCAGTAGTCATGTATCGATGTGAGAGTTGGACTAAAATGAAAGCTGAAGAATTTATCTCTTTGAGCTGTGGTGTTTGAGACTCTTGAGAGTCCCTTGGACAGCAAGGAGATCAAATTAGTCCTGAATATTCATTGGAAGGACTGATGCCGAAGCTGAAATTCCAATACTTTTTGGCCACCTGAGGCCAAGAACTGACTGTTTGGAAAAGATTCTGATGCTGGGAGAGATTGAAGGTGGGAGGAGAAGGGGACGACAAAGGATAAGATGGTTGGATGGCATCACTGACTTGTTGGACTTGAGTTTGAGCAAGTTCCAGGAGCTGGTGATGGACAGGGAAGCCTGGTGTGCTACAGTCCCTCAGGTCTCAGAGTCGGACACGACTGAGTGACTTAACTAGAACTAGACTAGAGGATGATTAAAGTCACAAATCACCAAAAGGACTCGCCTGTAATAAGCTTTTTATATGTAACTAACAACCTTGAAATAAGTAAAGCAAAGACTGGAAGACTTAGTTTGATTTGAGGAATCACAAAAGGATTAGGTTCATAGTTGTCATGAATACATGAACATTTATTTCAAAAAATTGCCCTGTGTTGGATCATAAATGAAAGCCTGAGCAAATGTTGAAGTGGATGTAAAGCAGACCACAACGCAGGCACCCGCCCTGCTACCACAGTGCCACAAAATTAAAGGTCA
Source organism: Madoqua kirkii (assembly GCA_006408675.1). Classification (NCBI taxonomy): domain Eukaryota; kingdom Metazoa; phylum Chordata; class Mammalia; order Artiodactyla; family Bovidae; genus Madoqua; species Madoqua kirkii. The sequence continues at coordinate 42,822 of SJYC01035247.1, forward strand.
GCAACAAGAGCAAAGCAGACTAACTGTAGCTGTAACTCTGAAAACTAAACAACACACTTGGAGGAACTTTTCTTTCCAGTCCTTGTTTCCTTCTTGTGGAGGGTGCCAAATTAGTGTAGCACTCCCAGTCTGTCTCTGTCCCAGGGAGAAAGAGTAACTCAGCCGGTCAATACGGAGAAAATAAAATGGACTTTCTTGATTTACCAACTTCCTTTCTCTTCTTGGGAGTGAGCTGCTTATAGGCAGTGTTCATTCTTTGTCTCCCATCCACCACCCACAGCATCACAGAGACTAGGGGTTTAGGTTGCCAAATCCCCATTCTCAATATTTGTTGTTGTACAGTCACTAAGTCATGTCCGACTGTTTGCAACCCCATGGACTGCAGTATACCAAGCTTCCCTGTCCTTCACTATCTCCTGGAGTTTGCTTAAACTCATCCATTGAGTTAGTGATGCTGTGTAACCATCTCATCCTCTGCCACCCTCTTCTCCTTTTGCCTTCAATCTTTCCCAGCATCAGGGTCTTTTCTGAGTCAGCTCTTCACATCAGGTGGACAAAGTATTGGAGCTTCAGCTGCAGCATCAGTCCTTCCAGTGAACATTCAGGGTTCACTTCCTTTAGGATGGACTGGTTTGATCTACTTCCTGTCCAAGGGACTCTCAGGAGTCTTCTCCAGCACCACAGTTCGAAAGTGCCAATTCTTCAGTGCTCGAACTTCTTTACGGTCCAACTCTCACATCCATACCTGACTACTGGAAAAGTCATAGCTTTGACTACATGGACGTTTGTCAGTAAAGTAACGTCTCTGTTTTTCCTATGGTGTTGAAGGCTGTCATAGCTTTCCTTCTAAAGAGCAAGCATCTTTTAATTCCATGGCTGCAGTCACCAGTATTAGGAAAGCCATCTGGCTGTCACATCTACCATCATCCTCATCTTCCAACCTTCTCTTAATACGTTAAGAAACAAACACAAAACCCTCCCCTCACTTTTCACCTTGTCTCTGAGTTCAGAAACTAGGCATTTGAGAGAGGAAGGGGAAGTTGTTTACCGAGTACCCTCACCCAAAGACATCAACAGAAACTGCAATGGGAAGTATAAAATATTTGGTCCTGAGGATAAAGAAAAAAATACAAAACAAGACTCATAGAATGGAGCCACAATGCCACTTGTAGAGAAATATATACTCTTACGTGCCTTTACTCTAAAACTAGAATGATTTAAACATAAAGGAGTAAAGCTTTCAACCAAAGAAGCTTAAAAAAAAAGTTGAAGAAGTAAACAGTAAAGAGCACAAACGAAAAGGAAGCAATCACAAAAATGATTAACACAGCTAAAAGTTGTTTCTTTGAAAAGGCAATAATACAAACATCGAGCAAAATTAATCAAGGGAAGGAGAAAAAAGGCACAAATATCTAATACTAAGAATGAAAGGATGAAACTACATGTACAGAAGATTTAAGAATCATATACTACGAGCAACTTTACGCTGCTGTGTATGGAAACACGAAATAGAGAGTTTGTAGAAAAACAGAGATGATAAAGTTTACTCAAGAAGATGAAAAAATAAATACATTAGTGACCATTAAAGGAAAAAAATCAGTATTTTAAAAATCACCCCTATAAATTGGGGGCTGCGACTGACATAGGAACTCTTCTCAGTACTCTGAAATGGCCTATGTGGAAAAAGAATCTAAAGACGAGTGGATATGTGTGTATGTATAACTGATTCACATTGCTGTACACCTGAAACTAAGAAAACATTTTAAATCAGGATTCATCGGATCGAAAACAGTCGGGCCCGACTGAGCGGCTGAACTGAAACTGAACTGATACACTAATGAAAATATTTCACAAAGTCGCCCCTTTCCACCTCCCCAAGGAAACCACATAGACAGTGGCGAGGAACAAGACAGGGCTCTTCTTTAGAAGCAGAAAGAAGCAGGCAGGAACGGCTAGAGACCTGGACGACCTCCCCAAGGTGTGCGCCATTCCTGCGCTCGTCACTGTTTGGGTTCACACTTGAGCTCACACGGCTTCCCAGGTGGCTCCAGCAGTAAAGAATCTGCCTGCCCACACAGGAGATATAAGGGACGAGGGTCTCATCCCCCCGTGGGGAAGATCCCCTGCATGGCTACCCACTCCAGTATTCCTGCCTGAGAATCCCATGGACAGAGGAGTCTGGCAGGCTACAGTCCATGGGGTTGCAAAAGAGTTAGACACGACTGGAGTGGCTTAGCATGCATGCATGCACTGAGTTCATAAGTTTCCCATTTTTCCTGAGCAAATTCAGCTGGATTTCTGTCATAGGTGTAGCCCAAATACAAGCAGAGATACCACATGCCCCATTCTATTTTGAGAAAAGCTGCAAGAAATACCACAGGAGTGGGGAGTTCCCTGGTGGACTAGGGGTTAGGATTTGGTGCTTTCACCGCTGTGGCCCGGGTTCAATGCCTGGTCAGGGAATTGAGATCCGGCAAGCCACACGTGGCATGGCCAACAAGGGAAAGATGTAACATAGGAGTGGCGTGACGTCTTTCGCGGTCTTAGGACTCCCCGGCACGTATATGCTCTTCAAAATCCCACATTTGGGGCCCGACTCTCCTCTGTTTTTCTTTTTGAAGAGCTTATTTATTTAGTTGGTTTCGGCTGGGCCAGGGCTTCCTCTAGTTGCGGCTGCCATGTCCGCACTCCTCGATTCGGTGGCTTCTCTCGGGGTGGAGCACAGGCTCGAGGCGCAGGGGCTTCAGTAGTTGCGGCCCGCAGGCTTAGCTGCCCCAAGGCACGTGGAATCCCCCCAGACCAGGGGCGGAGCCCAGGCCCCCTCCATTGGCAGGTGGAGTCTCAACCACTGTACCACCAGGGAAGCCCCCTCTCTCTTTCTCTGCCTTTCAAACAGCTCCATAGGGTCCCTCACTAAGAGCTGGTCCTGGTTTCTTTTTTGTTGCCACACCATCCCAATCCTGAACTGAAGGTCAGACTGTGGTCCCAGCAGTTCCATCCCTGGATGAACCCAATTTTCTAACGCCATCCCATCATGTAGTTTGAACATGATGATAGCAGGGGTTAAGTCACAATCAGGAAACCAGTAACCAGTTGAATGTATGCAATAAATATATTTTCAGTCAATAACTATGCAATTGGGGCTTAATGACTGAAGTGGAGACGCTCTAAACTTCAGACTAATCCTTTATCACTGCTCCTGCCTATGGTTCTAAGATGTGCAAAGGATCTCAGGTCTCCATGCCAACCACCCAATCCCATTGCACCCAACCCCCTACCATGTCCTGGGAAATGCTGACCAATGGCCCAGCCTCTGCCTGATCCATAGTGTCCCTTGCTCAATATATGGTAGATCACCATCCCCCCACCCCAATGCCAACACAGAGTTTAGCCCAGCAGTGCCTCCTCCAGGAGGAAATTTCCTCTATTAGAAGGCAGAAGGAAGTGGAGAAACTCTAAACTTCAGACTCATCCTTTAGAGGATTACTGAACTCAGAGTCTGAAGGGACTTCAGGGACCCACTCACTTCTCAGATGAGAAGTGTAAAGGTCGACTTAAGACTGCAAGAGTGGTAACCAGGCCACTGCCGATCTGGATGCGGCTGGCAGGCATGGTCCATCTTAGTGAGTTCCCAGCATCCAAAGAAGCTACAGGACAGAGAAGGGACAAGACCTGAGGACCATTTTGAGTCCTTAGAATTGATGTCCCAGCAGACCATGGTCCCAGCAGTTCCGTCCCTGGATGAATCCAATTTCCTAACCGCCCTCCTGTAGTGTAGTTTGAACATGATGATAGCAGGGGTTAAGTCACAATCAGGAAACCAGTAACCAGTTGAATGTATGCAATAAATATATTTTCAGTCAATAACTATGCAATTGGGGCTTAATGAATGAAGTGGAGACGCTCTAAACTTCAGACTAATCCTTTAGAAGATTACTGAACTTGGAGTTTGAAGGGACCCACTCAGGGATCCACTCACTTCTCAGATGAGAAGTATAAAGGTCAAGCCTGCTTGATAGCTCAGTTGATAAAGAATCTGCCTGCAATGCAGGAGACCCCAGTTCAACTCTTGGGTCTGGCAGATCTGCTGGAAATGGGATAGGATACCACTCCAGTATTCTTGGGATTCCCTTGAGGCTCAGCTGGTAAAGAATCCACCTGCAATGTGGGAGACCTGGGTTGAATCCCTGGGTTGGGAAGATCCCCTGGAGAAGGGGAAGGCTACCTACTCCAGTATTTTGGCCTGGAGAATTCCATGGACTACAGTCCATGGAGTGGCAAAGAGTCGGACACGGCTGAGCGACTTTCACGTAGTGAATGAATGTTCACAGAGCATTCGGGATGCTTGGGTGAACAGCCCACTGAAAGAGACTAGTATTTCTTTCTTGCTGCTGCTGCTGCTGCTGCTGCTAAGTCGCTTCAGTCGTGTCCGACTCTGTGCGACCCCATAGACAGCAGCCCACCAGGCTCCCCCATCCCTGGGATTCTCCAGGCAAGAACACTGGAGTGGGTTGCCATTTCTAAGCAGATATTTTAAGGCATTCATATTGATTAGTGTATAGTTCTTTGGTGTATTCTTTCTACCTCTTCTTAATTTCTTCTGCTTCTGTTAGGTCCTTGCTATTTCTGTCCTTTATTGTGCCCATCTTTACATGAAAATGTTCCCTTGGTATCTCCATTTTTCTTGAAGAGATGTCTAGTCTTTCCCATTCTATTGTTTTCCTCTATTTCTTTGCATTGTTCACTTAAGAACGCTTTCTTATATCTCCTTAGTATTCTCTGAAACTCTGCATTCAGTTGGGTATATCTTTCCCTTTCTCCCTTACCTTCTGCTTCTCTTCTTCCCTCTGCTATTTGTAAGGCCTCCTCAGTTCAGTTCAGTTCAGTTGCTCAGTCGTGTCTGACTCTCTGCGACCCCATGAATCGCAGCACGCCAGGCCTCCCTGTCCATCACCAACTCCCGGAGTTCACTCAGACTCATGTCCATCGAGTCGGTGATGCCATCCAGACATCTCATCCTCTGCCGTCCCCTTCTCCTCCTGCCCCCAGTCCCTCCCAGCATCAGAGTCTTTCCCAATGAGTCAACTCTTCACATGAGGTGGCCAAAGGCTTCCTCAGACAACCACAAATGCCTTCCTGCATTTCTTTTTCTTTGGGATGGTTTCGGTCACCGCCTCCTGTACAATGCTGTGAATCTCCTTCCATAGTTCTTCAGTGATTGATCCGTGTGATAGATCCCAGGAGGTTAAATTTGCTGGATGTGTACATGAAAATTAGTGTGTGACCTTGTGTGACCCCCCACCTCTTTGCACACCCCTCTTTCTTCCTCCCTTCTTCCAGAAACATCAAGGGGTCTGGGAGAACCACTCTTGTGTGAATAAGGCTCTCATAGACGCCTCACATTTGCCTCTTAGACTGAGAACTTGACCTTGGGACGGGAAAGCCATGAGGGCAGGCACGTTTCTCTCTTACTAGAGGCTGTACCCCACCCCCTGGTGCAGGGCTGCCTGCATCAAGGAGAAGCCTAGTAAGTCTGGTCGAATGCGTGAGCGCAGAACGTTAGACTCGCCTCAGCGTCAGGGTCACAGCCGATTAGTCCCCCAGCTTCTTGGACTGGGAGACCTGGAGAGGGGAGGGGCACCCACACCGTTCAGGTGCAAAACTGAGCCGCTGGGGCTTCAGGGGCTCATCCTGTGAGGACCCAGAAGGCTGTGACCTGGCCTGACTTAGGCCTCATTCTGCCTCCCTCCACGCTTCCACACTCCTCCTCTCGCCCCTCCCCCTCTCGCCCCTCCCGAACCTTAGGAAATTCCAGCTGGAGATTTTGGCAGAGGCTGTGGTCCATGGGGTCGCAGAGAGTTGGACGCGACTGAGCGACTAAGCACAGCACAGCAAGGCAGTTCTCTGATGAGCCTCTGGGTGAAAACCGGGGTCCTTTTCTGTAATTTTAGCTCAGTTGGTAAAGAAGCTGCCTGCAGTGCGGGACACCTAGGTTCGATCCCTGGGTCGGGAAGATCCCCTGGAGAAGAAAATGGCAACTCACTCCAGTATCCTTGCCTGGAGAATCCCATAGACAGAGAGGTCGGGCGGGCTGCAGTCGTGGGGTGGCAAAGAGTCGGACACGACTGAGCGACTGACACTCACACTTTACGGATTTGCTGTTCTCCCCAGTCACCCTCCATTTCCTCTCAAAAGTTCCATGGAACTCACATGTTGGGGGGGTCATCATTTCGCTGGGGCAGGTATGCAGCCCATGATGGCTGGGAATGTGCTTCAGCAGGTGGCTGGGCCCCAGCCCTCTTTGGACCACCATTTCCCCATCACCGTTTCTTCCCTGTGGACTGAAGAATCCGAGATGCCTTCCGATTCCGGTTCTGGTGTGTTAGGACTGCCTTTTCTTATAGACCCCACTCCTTAGCAACAGGGTTTTGAGCAAGTCGCCAGAGCATCTGCTAGTTCATCTGTAAAATGGGTACCTTACTGGAGGCAGCCTGTTAGCTAGAGTGGACTCTCACCTCACTGAGTGGGGGCTCATTGGGTCCACCTGGGAGGTGGCCCCTGGACTTAGTTAAGAGTTCAGACCTTGGTGTCTGGCAAGGCTGGCTTTGGGTTCCAGCCTCACCAAGGACTGACTGTTGTTTAAGGACAACTTAAACTCTCTGACCCTCAGTTTCCTCATCTGTGAAAAAACAACCTTAACAGATCCTTGCTTCCTGGCCCTGTTAGGACTCCAGATCCACAAGCGCAAGGCACATGCTAAGTGTCCAGCCCACGCTGTCACTTCGCTGGTGGCTGAGAGCTGCGCAGTCAGGGCAGCCACACTGACCTGGAGAAAGTCACCAGCTCAGAGGCAGAGCTGGGGTTCCATTTGATTGCAGACCAGTTCTTCTTTTTCTGGAATTTCTGTCACCAAACTACCCTTTTGGATCATTCTTTCTTTGTTCCTTTTTATAAAGTGAAGTATAGTTTATCAAACCAATCAGTTCTAAAGGAAATCAACCCTGAATATTCATTAGAAGGACTTGCTGGACCGGAATCCAATACTTTGGCCACCTGATGCTAAGAGCCGAATGACTGGAAAAGACCCTGATGCTGGGAAAGATGGAAGGCAAAGGAAGGAGGAGGCAGAGAACGGTTAGACAGCATCACTGACTCAATGGACATGAATTTGAGCAAACTCTGGGACATATAGGAGGACAGAGGAGCCTGGTGTGCTGCAGTCCATGGTGTCACAAAAAAGTAGGACACAACTTAGCGACTGAACAACAACTAGTTAATTTACCATGTCGTGTTAGTTTCTGATTCAGTTTTATACATATACATAACTTCCCAGGTAGCACTAGTGTAAAGAACCCACCTGCCAAATCCAGGGTTTGATCTCTGGATGAGGAAGATCTCCTGGAGGTGGGCATAGCAACCCACTCCAGTATTCTTGCCTGGAGAATCCCATGGGCAGAGAAGCTTGGCAGGCAACAGTCCATAGGGTCGCAGAGCTGGATACCACTGAAGTGACTTAGCATGCATATATTTATTCTTTTTCATATTCTTTTCCATTATGGCCTGCTGCTGCCACTAAGTTGCTTCAGTTGTGTCCGACTCTGTGTGACCCCATAGACGGCAGCCCACCAGGCTCTCCCGTCCCTGGGATTCTCCAGGCAAGAACACTGCAGTGGGTTGCCATTTCCTTCTCCAAGGCATGAAAGTGAAAAGTGAAAGTGAAGTCGCTCAGTCATGTCCAACTCCTAGCGACCCCATGGACTGCAGCCTACCAGGCTCCTCCGTCCATGGGAATTTTCCAGGCAAGAGTACTGGAGTGGGGTGCCATTGCCTTCTTCGATCTTCATGTCTCTAGCATTTTGAAAATGTGGAATAGAATTATAAAAGCTGTTTTAGAATCCTTCTCTGCTGATTCTAACATCTGTGTCAGTTCTGGGTCAGTTGCCATTGATTGATTATTCTTTTCTTTATGGCTTATGTTTTCCGGCTTCCTTGTATGCCTGGTAATTTTTAGTGGATGCCACTAATTTTTAGTGGATTATGGCTTATTACAAGATATTGAATATGGTTCCCAGACCAATTCGTGAGGCCCTGGGGAGGGCTACCAAGCAACAGCGAGCCCAGGATGTTCTTGACCCCCACCCTGTCCTTGCCCCACTTGCCTTTGGACTATTTTCTGAGAAGCCCAGGACCCCATGGTCCCCAAACTTCTGTAAGCGCCTGATTGATTTCTGGAGGGGACCAGCCTGACAAGCCTCCGTCCCACCTGATCTGTCTTCCCTCCCTGGTCTGTGCTGCTGGGTTCACAGAGATCGGCCTCCCCGCCCTGGGAGGCAGCAGCAGATTTTGCCCACTGCTTTGCTGCTTCAGAGAAAACCCTGTTCCAGCTCGGTGGCAGGAGAGGCCCTCCAGGGTAACAGCTCCCGAGCCAAGTGGCCCAGCTTCCCCAGATCCCCCGGTTAAGGAGAACTGCAGCCTTGACCTTGGCTGGTCCCTGTTGTGTGCGCGCCTTGGAGAAGTCACGCTTTGAGCTGTAGATGTGTGTGCACCATGACATACCAGCCAGCCCCACCCTACATCCCTGCCTTCTGAAGCCTTGCTTAGACTGCCGCAGTGAAGAATCTTGCCATGCACTTGAGTTATTATTGGTGGACTCCTCCAGAGCCCTAACAGTAATAAAATGTCCCACTGAGGGAGTGCCACTGTGAACGGTGCCAAGAGCTACTGGTGTCTCTCCTTCAATGCACCCAGGCAAGCCTGAGGAAGTGGCTGCTACTGCTCTTCTATCCCCGCTTGACAGCTGGGCAGATGGGGGCTGTGAGAGTAGCTTGCCCAAGGACACATGCGGCCAGGAAATAGGAGAGGAGAACGTAAACCCTTATCCACTGGGCTCCAGGTTTCGCCGTCCTTTCTGGACAGCCTCCACCCTGCCTGCTGGGACCCGAGTTCCCTGAGGGCTGAGGCTGCTTCTGGTGCTGCCTCCAGGCCCAGGGCTGCCAGAAACTGGTTGACATCTAGTTGGCATCGAATTAATACAGTGTCTACTGAGAGAACCAGTTCAATGAAAGAAAGAGCGTATCTCACCAGATAGATGGGTGTCTGGTCAGAAGCTCTTCAACCCCCAGAGCGGCAGGACCCCAGGTCCTCCTTAACCCCTATGCTGGATAGGACCCAAGGGTGTAAACTAGAAAGCAGAGGTGGTAATAGGGAGCCACAGATGCTGTGGGAGCAGGGTAGTGGCAAACGCAGTGCAGACCGACACTGCTTATCCTATGCAAGTGGGTACTAGAGGAAACAGCCCAATTCTCAGAGAACTGGGCAGGCCCGGCAAGCCACGAGGGAAGCCGAGGACAGACTCGAGTCGACCCCACTCCCCAAGTCACTGTGAACACGCTGGATCCACCCGAGCTGTCCTCTCCGCAGGGCCTGGCCCCAGTCATCCAATGGCCTTCTTAGGGAGAAGGGGAAGGTCAGAGAGGAGGCCTGGAGATTAATATTTAGGAAAGTGGGGTTCTTTCATCTGCTTTCTGAGGCTGTGACGGAGGCTGTGAAGGCGAGTTGATGCCCCAGAGCGCAGGGGCTGGGCACGCGGAACAGACGCTCGGGCTCGGCGCACCGGGTAGGTTGGGCGCACGCTCAGGCGCACAGGCTAGGGGTCTCCAGTTGGGATGCACAAGGCTAGGGTGCAGGGACCCGGATGCACAGGCTGGGGAGCACTAGACTGGCGCGCTCAGGCTGGAGTTCAAGGGCCTGGGCACCCGCTGGGGCGCAGCACCCGGGGCGCACCGAGGAGCGGATCCCCGCGCCCTCGCGGCCGGGACGCCGGGCTGCTACAGGAGGTACCGCTCGTGGCGCCGGTGTGTAACCTGATATTTTTCAGCACGGCCCCCCACAGGAATTTTTCCATTACCCAGGCAGCGCCGCACGCCGCAGCCTTTCCTCACGGCCCGCCTGGCTTGCCTGCCGCCCCCCGCCATCCCCCGCCCCACGCAGCCCCTCCGGGCAGCGAGCCGAGGCACTTTGTGCAAATGTAACCTTTCCGCAGGCCCCGCCTCCGCCAGGAAGCTGCGCGCCGGGTTGCCAGGAACGCGGCTCGGCGCGCTCGGAGCTGGAAGGCGGCCCGTTAATCAGCGGCGGCTGACAGAAAATCAGACAGCCCAGGCGGCCGGCCGGCCTCGGGCCTCTCCCTCCCGGCGCCTCCGCGCCTCGCTCGCTGCGCGCCGGCTCTTTGTTCCCCCGGCTCGCCCTGCTCTTCCCGGCGAAGGGCTGCGTCTCTCCATCACGCCCCCTTTCCCTCCCCGACGCTCCGTCCTCTCATCCTTTGCTTCCCACTCTCGCCCCATCCTGCCAGATTGCCTCGACCTCGCTTCCTTTCCTTCTCCTGGGCCGCAGCACGTTAAAGAAGAGGCGCTCACTCACTCCATTCTTCGCCAGCCTCTTGGGGGAGGTTGGGCTTCCCAGAGTGTGCCTCTTGGTAACATCTTCCCCACCATCTACCTCCCCCACCCCCCCA
>SJYC01035249.1:0-38150 GCA_006408675.1 Madoqua kirkii
TACAGAACTTTGTCAGTAAAGTAATGTCTCTGCTTTTTAATATACATCTATGTTTGTCATAGCTTTTCTTCCAAGGAGCAAGGAGAAAGGAAACCACAATTACAGAAAACTAACCAAACTGATCACTTAGATCACAGCCTTGTCTAACTCAATGAAACTGTGAGCCATGCCGTGTAGGGTTACCCAAGATGGATGGGTCATAGTGGAGAGTTCTGACAAAATGTGGTCCACTGGAGACGGGAATGGCACACACTTCAGTTTTCTTGCCTTGAGAACCCCATGAACAGTAGGAAAAGGCAAAAAGACATGACACTGAAAGATGAACTCCCCAGGTCGGTAGGTGCCCAATATCCTATTGGAGAAGAGTGAAGAAATCACTCCAGAAAGAATGAAGAGACGGAGCCAAAGCAAAAACATGCAAGCTTGTGGATGCAGACCGGTGATGGAAGTAAAGTCCGATGCTGTAAAGAACAATATTGCTTAAACTGATCACTTAGATCACAGCCTTGTCTAACTCAATGAAACTGTGAGCCATGCCGTGTAGGGTTACCCAAGATGGATGGGTCATAGTGGAGAGTTCTGACAAAATGTGGTCCACTGGAGACGGGAATGGCACACACTTCAGTTTTCTTGCCTTGAGAACCCCATGAACAGTAGGAAAAGGCAAAAAGACATGACACTGAAAGATGAACTCCCCAGGTCGGTAGGTGCCCAATATCCTATTGGAGAAGAGTGAAGAAATCACTCCAGAAAGAATGAAGAGACGGAGCCAAAGCAAAAACATGCAAGCTTGTGGATGCAGACCGGTGATGGAAGTAAAGTCCGATGCTGTAAAGAACAATATTGCTTAGGAACCTGGAATGTTAGGACCATGAATCAAGGCAAATTGGAAGTGGTCAAACAGGAGATGGCAAGAGTGAACATCACCATTTTAGGAATCAATGAACTAAAATGGACAGGAGTGGGTGAATTTAATTCAGATCGACCATTATATCTACTACTGTGGGCAAGAATCCCTTAGAAGAAATGGAGTAGCCCTCACAGTCAACAAAAGAGTCTGAAATGCAGTACTTGGGTGCAGTCTCAAAGAACAACAGAATGATTTCTGTTTGTTTCCAAGACAAACCATTCATTATCACAGTAATCCAAGTCTATGCCCCAACCGGTAATGCTGAAGAAGATGAAGTTGAACGATTCTATGAAGACCTACAAGACCTAGAACTAACACCCAAAATCCACATTCAGTTCATTTCAGTTCAGTCGCTCAGTCATGTCCGACTCTTTGTGACCCCATGAATTGTAGCACGCCAGGCCTCCCTGTCCATCACCATCTCCCGGAGTTCACTCAAACTCACGTCCATAGAGTCGGTAATGCCATCCAGCCATCTCATCCTCTGTCGTCCCCCTCTCCTCGTGCCCCCAATCCCTCCCAGCATCAGAGTCTTTTCCAATGAGTCAACTCTTCGCATGAGGTGGCCAAAGTACTGGAGTTTCAGCTTTAGCATCATTCCTTCCAAAGAAATCCCAGGGCTGATCTCCCTCAGAAATCCACATTACTGGGTTCCAAACTAGAAACATGGGATGCTAGGCCAGGGACTCTGCTTTTTAAGCAAGTTTTTCCTCCTCCTCCCCTGCCCTGCACACTGAAGCATGAGAAAGAAGCTCTGCCTCGGAACAGAAAGGTGACTGTGACTTGATTCACACAGGAGAACACAGCTCATGGCAGCCTCTTTGGGACCCAGAGGACCCGGTCCTGTGAAACTCACCAGCTCTCCCAGGAGCCCTGCCCCAAGGCCACAGATATGCTAGTCCTGACCTGGGCCTGCCTGGGCCCCTTCTTTTCCTCTCATTTATTGTTCCCGTCATCTGCCAGTCTTCAGCACTCCTTATCACAGATCATAGCACCAGATTGCAGTTCCCCTGCTAAGGGCTACAAGAGCCCCTCAACCAAGGCAGACTGGTCCTATCCTAACCATCAGGGTCCCCAAATTATTCCTGGTACAGAGGGCTCAGCAAACACATGACTGTGTCCTTGATGTCACTGACTCTTCTGTACCCTCCGGATGTTCTGGTAGTTAGTGAGATAGAAGCTGGGCAAGAGCTGGGAGCCTGGTCCGCTGGTCCCAGCCCCTCCTGTAGAAGCAGGCCAGACCTCCAGATGCTACACAGGAATGAAGGCAGAGCTCCTCCATCCCCCTACCCCCACCCCACAGGACACTGTGTGGCCTGCCAGCAGGTAAACAGAGGAGGAGTCTGGGGAGGAAGAACCCACAGCAGCCTGGTTCTTTAGGGCTAGAAAGGACGGGAGTGGAGGGGACCCGGCACTGCCTCTCCTTTGGGCCACTGTTTCTTATCTGTGCCTGCCGCTAAGCAGCGAGGGAGTGGCCGTGAGCCCATCCCCTTCCATCCCAGGTCCTCCAACCTTCAGCCGACGGGGCTCAACATCAGGGTCCTCCAGAGTTCAGAAGCAGGATTCCTGTGTTCTGTCAGAAGGCACGATATCCAAAGTGTTTTGTTTCGGTTTTTTGGCTGTGCCACACGGCATGTAAGTTCCCCGACCTGGGATCAAGCCCGTGCCCTCTTCAGTGGAAACACAGTCTTAGCCATTGGACCACCAGGGAGTTCCCCAAGTGTCTTGTGTGGGGACACGACTACTCCCCAGCTCCAAGTACTTCTGCTGCTCCCCGGCCATGCTCTCTCAACCTGAGGCTTTCACTTGCTGAACTCACCCAGCTCTGAAGATTTGTGGGTCTTCCCTCACTCTATACTCTCGGGCCTAAAGCAACCTTGCAAATAAGTGGGGCCATTTCCCAGCCCACGGAGGGCTGATGACAAAATGATCAAGTCCAGCCCTTCTTTCTACCAGCTCAGGATAGATGGTTGCTGCTGACTTCCTCCATATCACTCTTTCTCTTAAATCCTCTGTAGCTCCCTATTGCCTACAACAGTCATTTCCAAACCTCCCTTTTCTACACCTGTGTTTATAAAACAGATGAAGGCTGAACTGTTCAGGTTGAGGCAGGAGTGGAGACAAGGCTGAACTCTGCCCCTACCCTCCTATTTCCTGGAATGGTTTGCTTATGTTGGCAAACCATTAGCCAAGAGATAAGGCAGATACGACTGTAGCCCACAGATCTCCTACCCCTCCTTGCCTGGCCTCTTGGGACAGGGGTCATAGTTGAAGGAAGCCTCCCCAGGAGAGGCTATGCTTCTGAGGCCAGCAGAGTCCCCACCTCCCAATGCCTACAGTTGTTGTTCTTAGTTGTTAAGTCATGTTCCACTCTCTGCAACCCCACGGACTGTGGCTCACCAGGCTTCTCTGTCCATGGGATTTCCGTGGCAAGAATACTGGAGTGGGTTGCCATTTCCTTCTCCAGGGGATCTTCCCTATCCAGGGATTGAACTCATGTCTCCTGCATTGGAGGCAGATTCTTTACCACTGAGCCATTGGGGGCTACAGAAGCCCCCACGAATATCTGAGGGAGCAGCACCCCACGCCCGGCCCCTGCCGAGCGCTAGGGTACACGAGGCAGAAGTGGTGGCCTTCAGGCAGCAGGAACCTCTGGGTAGAGGCCTGGCATCCAAGAGTCAAGTCCAGGGACAGATGGATGCAAATGGCAACAAGTGCCATAAAGACAACAGAGCCAAGAAGAGGAATCTGGCGCGAGGGCTGGGGTACGTCGGCAGACCAGGGGATCAGGGACGGCCGAGATCTCCGAGAAGGACAAGAACAGAGCGTCCAGACAGAGATAACAGCATATGCAAAGGCCCTGAGGCTCTGTGTGCTTCCAGTCCGGAATCAGGGGACGAATGAACGGCATATCCAGTCCCTCCCACTCCACAGAAGGGCAGGTAACACAGTACCCTCACTCATCAATCAGAGACCGGAAACCAAATAGCCGATGACAGGAGGTGGGATAAATAAACGGCGAAATTCAACTGAACAGTGAAAAAGGATGGGTGCTCATGTGTTCAGTGACGTGGATGAATCACTGAGATACGTGGAACAAAAAGCCAGGCACAGGGACTTCCGGGTGGTCCAGCAGCTGAGACTCCAGGTTCCCAATGTAGGGGGCCCCCGGTTTGATTCCTGGTCAGGGAACCAAGTCCCACCAGCCTCAATGAATCGAAGATCTTGTGTGCAGCAATTAAGACCCACCACAACCAAAGAAATGAATACCATTTTTTCAAAGCCAGGCATAAAAGAGACCCTCCTCTGATTATACGTGTGTGTAAATGGAAAGCTGTCGTGTGAAGAAGGAGAGATTAGCAGATCCCTGTAGGGTGGAGCATGATGGGAACATCCCCAGGTGATGGAGCCTGAATTTTTGCCCAGGGTAGTGATCACGCAGGAATAGACATGTGCAAAATCGCGGAGCTGTACGCATAACCCGAGAGCTTTCTAGCTTATGTAAAGGACACGCAGAAAAGTACAGCAAGGCAGAGACACACAGTTTGCCCCATTTGGAAAGAAAGCTTCCCGCCTCACCCCAGCCCACCTCGTGCAAATCAGGAGTCACCCTGCAGATTCTGAGATCACACCCCGGGGCATTAAAGTCCTGGGTCCCCTCCCAGAAAAAGAACAAAACAAAACAAAACAAAACACCCAAACCCCGTTTTGTCCCATGTGTACACGAAGACCTGGACCCCGCCACCCCCAGATTTTCCATCCTCTTCTCTGAGGGGCCCAAGGGGGTCCCAGGGTAGGGACCAGGCGGACCCGGAGACCAACCTTCCGGAATGTTCGGTGTCAGGCTGGGAAGGGCCAGACTCCTCCCCAGCAGCTCGGCTGTAACCTGAGCCTCCTCTGGTTAAGCGGATTTCTCCCGGGGCAGGACCCTCCTCCCCAGGTTCTGGAATGCAGCCTGGGGTGTGGAGGGTGGGACCGGGCAGGGATAACAAAGGGTGAAACCGCTTTGAAACTCTGCTTCCTGCCCCCCTTCGACCAGTAGAAGAGCTGAACAAACAGGCCGTCTCCCCCCAGCTAGGCCTTTGTTGGGAGCGGAGGGCGGGGGCGACCGTCTGGTGCCCGCCCCTCTCCGGGCTGGTATTGCAGTTCCCCCCAACCCCCACCCTCCAAGCCCAGCTGCCCTCGCCGGCTGCCTGGAGCCCGCGCCCTCCGGTTCCCGGGAAGAGGGGCCGGAGCACAGACCCAGCGCTTCCTCACCAATTCATCGGCCTCCAGCGTTGGGCCCACCCGTCGAGATGCGATTCAGCGCCACCGCTTGGAGTCCGGTGGAGGGAGTCATCAGGGCCTCCTGCAGTGGTTGAGGCTTCGCAGTGAGGCCCAGACTGAGGTCGTGGGGTTAAAGGCCAGCTTGGGGGAGGGGGGACATATCGTCCTCCTATCCCCCCACTCCACCCCTCTCCCGGGTGGGCTTCTCCCCTTGTCTACCTCATGAGGCTTCCTTGCCTGGGTGCACAGCATTCTGGTTCTCAAACCTGCACAGACTGAGACAGGGGCCATGAAGTGTCCTCAGAACGGTTTTGTTTAGTTTCAATAAGAGGAGCCACCTTGGACTCCCCTGGAGATCTAGGGTTTAGGACTTGGTGCTGCTAATGCAGGGAGGTGAGGGTTTGATCCCTGGTCAGGGAACTAGGATCCCATTAAAAAATTTACAAAACAAATTTAAGGGGAGCCACATTTATTCAAAAGGGCTTCTCTGGTGATTCAGACAGGAAAGAATGAATCTGCCTGCAATGCAGGAGACTTGGGTTCGATCCCTGAGATGAGAAGATCCCCTGGAGAAGGGAATGGCAACCCACTCCAGTATTCTTGCCTGGAGAACTCCATGGACGAAGGAGCCTGGCAGACTATGGTCCATGTGGTTCCAAAGAGCATCACACCTTTATTTGGAAACACACTCATCCGGACACTTCCCTGAATCAAGTGAGGATGGGATGGGAACATAGCCCACTGGGGCCCAGTTATTCTCAATCTTGCCAAATGAATAGGGAGAGGAAGGGGCAACACTGAGTCTCCAGCCCCTCTCATCCTGCCAACTTCTCCCGAGGTGATGGGGAACGGCTGGGCAGGGCCTCTAGTAAGGAGGCCTTACTGTGAGAGGATGGGCCTCGGAAGGGAGCCATTTATCCAGCAGGCACAAGCTCGGGGAACCACCAGTAGACACAGACATGGACACATAAGGACATGCCTGGGCACGTGTCCCCAGCTCCCAGGCCAGTCCCAGCAACTCAACCCCCCACAGGGTCCTCTGGAAGGGCCCCGTGGCTCCCGCCACTCTCCCAGAAGACCCCCGCCCCACTTGCTGCCCACTGCGGTCTTCCTCCTCCCCCTCTCTCTGCCCTCCCACTGCTGAGCCCCAACTTCAGCTCCCAGTCCAGTTACCATCTACACTGAACACACAAGGCTCCTCCAAGCCCAGGCCCAGATGGTCTCTGGAGCTTCTCCATCCTTGAAAACTCCCCTCAGACAGGATCGTCACCTCAGCTGTGCATCCAAGGGAGGACACCCTGCTCCCTCCTCAGCCTGCATCTTGCCCTCCCTGGACCCGTTCCTCATTCATCTTGTCCAGGAGCATAGCCTGGGGGCCAGGCACCGGGGATGGGGCAGGAGCTGGCCAGACCACTGGGGGGAAGTCCCCTGTTGTATCTCTTGGTGAAGGGAAAGCCAAGACAGAAGTGGGCTTGATGGCTTCATCCCTGTCCTCAGAGATGTTACAGAAGCTGAGCTGGGTGGGTGGGGCTGAGAACCCTACAAGGCCCCTGCATCCCACAAACCAGCAGATGTGGTCCAGCTGATGGGACCTGCCCACCTCCTCTGGGGCCTCACCCTCTCCAAGCAGCCTCACCAACTCCACCAAGCTGGCTTGGGGGTGGGGGTCTCCTCTGCACTCCCCAAACCCCTGCACTGCCCCTGCCGCAGCACTGACCACTCCGGACTGCCCTTGTCTCTGCAGCTCTGCCTCTCCCGCACCAGCTGGGTTTCCAAGATTCTGCTCACTGGCAGGCACAGCGAGAGAAGTGGATTCGTGAGTGAGTGAGTGAACGAATCAATGAAGGGGTGAAAATGAATGAAAAGGGAAGAGCTTTTCCACCAATTGCTCATTTACAGGCTTCCCTGCCCTTGCAGGTCATGCCCACACTCAGGGGAAGAATTCACCCCCTCCCCAGTTAACGTTGGTCATTAACTCAGTGCCTAGACTTGCCTGGTTAATGAATAATTAAACTGGACAAGAGCTGACCTCAGGCTGACCTTGAGCCTCCCCCCCCCCCATAAGTTCCCACCGCAGTCGGATGTGCGACCGCTTCAGAGTGACCCTCTTCCTCCCGTGCTCTACTGGTGGGTTCTGAATCCTAGGTGAACACCAGGCACAGAGAAACCCTGGTCCCAGTCCTGGGCGCCCCAGGCTGCCCACGAGGCTGCCGTCCAGGACATGGGGTGTGGGGACTCCTTTTTCTCCACACTCCTTACCAAAGCCCAGAATTGCAGAACTGAGTTGGCATGTGGGCCTCAAGCTGGACTCTGCCACTCATGCGCCAGAGATGAGAGGGTGACAGGCAGGAAAGCCAGGGGTCTCCAAACGGAGGAAATAAGCTGCAAGGGTCAGACATGTTTTCTCTCTTCTTTTAAGTAGCAGGAGTAAACTACAGTGTCAGATTTTTTTCCTTCTCTATACAAAATTAAAAGGAAGTTTCTTGTAAAATTCTGTGTTGCCATGACGACACCCGGGTCCACCTGAACTTACGTTTTCTCAAACCTTGAGCTAACTGATGCATTTTTCTTATGGAAGTGTTTTTCTTAAGCTATGTTAATGAAACTATGTATTTGCTTTGGAATTTGCCTGTCTTCAAAATGATTCCACCTGAAACTAACTTTTTTTCTCTTCTCAAACCTTGGGCTGATAATAGCTCAACAAACCATTATTCATATTAATTATTTTATGGCTGGGGGATGACATACCTCGTTCCATCCTATCTCAAAAATAAATATTGTGGGAGAGGGGCCTGGTGAAACTCCCTCAGCCTTGAGGTGTCTCTCTTATCTGGTTAATAGCTTTCTAACAGACATAAAACAGCCTGCTAAAAACTAGCAAGAAGAAGTTTGCCCCCTCCTGATGTCTAGGTCAGGAGGTTTGTCTATTCTCTTTGATACTTGAATAAAACTTTATTACATAAAAGCTCTGAGCGACCAAGCCTCATCACTGGCCCCGGATTGAATTTCTTGCCTCCGGAGGCCAAGAATCCTGGCGTTTGTCACGGCTCAGCAACAACGTTTCAGTGGCCCTGAGGGTCCAGCTCTCCCGAAGCACTGCGCCTCGGTTTCCCCGTCAGTCCAACAAGGGGGATGGGTTCAGAATGACAGCAAATCACACTGTGATGCTGTGGAAACAGGCAAGTGTTGCAGCCAGGCCAGAGGAGACCTCAGAGACCAGGTCACCACGTGCAGTGAGGGCTGGCAATCACACAGCAAGTGGGCCAGCCGGGGAGGGCTAGGAGGACACAGACTCTCGAGCCACAGTCCTGGTCTCCCTCCTCTTCTTGGCAGCCCTCCCTGTGGTCCATTATGCTCTTCTCTTCTTGTTATTCATTCATTCAGTGGATAAATTAGGCAGGGCTCGGCAAGAAGGGCCAGGGTCTTGCCCTCAGGGAGCCCAACCTTGGGGACACAGACATCCCAGGCAGCTCCGATCCAGAGCTGTTTGTGAAGGTTTGCAAAAGGGAAGGTGAGAGAGCCTCCCAGAGAAGGTGGAGGAGGAGAAGGGAAGAGGGGAGACAGGAGTGACAGCAAAGGCCCCACAGAACAAGAATGATCCTTGGGAGAGTTACATGCAGTTCAGTTTGGCTATATTAAGACCCAGGGAGCCACAAGCAGGAGTTTGAAACTAACTCCAAGACGATGAGGTGTCAAAAGGTTTGAACTAGGGAGAGGGATGGTCAGAGTGCAGTCTGGAAAGAGAAAGCCCAGGAGGTTGTGGGTGTTATGCCAGGCAAGAGTCAGTGAGGTCTGGATCCATGGCAGGGGTTGGGAGAGAAGGAAAGAGATTTGAGAGTTACTAGGAAGTAGAATCATTAAGATTTGGTAACTGACTTCTGATGAGAAGGTTGGATGGCTTCACCAACTCAATGGATGTGAGTTTGACCAAACTCTGGGAGATGGTGAAGGACAGGGAAGCCCGGTGGGCTGCAGTCCATGGAGTCACAAAGAGTCGGACACGGCATGAGCAGCTGAAAAACAAAGACAACCGACTTCTGCTTCTGGAGTAATGGTGGCCAGATTTCCTATCCCACCTGAAACAACCAAAAAATTCAGACAGAAGAAAAAAAAAGTTAAACAGTGGCTTTCAAGAAAGAACCATATGAAAGAATTAGAGGGAACTGTGTCTGATGCTCACACAGGGCTGGGAATACTGCCTGTTCCCACCAGCCGTACTGGAAAAGTCATAATTCACAGGGAAGTGGGGAGAGCACTTAGGAAGGTCTTGTCTCAGAGGTGGGGAAGAGTTAGTCCCAGACAGTATTGCTAAAAACCCACCCAATAAATCTTCAAGCAAGACCCCAAAACATCAATTGGTTCCCAAGTAATTTAACTGCTTCCCAGAAGAAAGCTCAAGAAGATTTATAAGAATACAAAAATATCCCAAAATCACAATGTCTGGCATCCACTAAAAATTACCAGGCATACAAGGAAGCCAGAAAACATAAGCCATAAAGAAAAGAATAATCAATCAATGGCAACTGACCCAGAACTGACACAGATGTTAGAATTAGCAGAGAAGGATTCTAAAACAGCTTTTATAATTCTATTTCACATTTTCAAAATGCTAGAGACATGAAGATCGAAGAAGGCGATGGCACCCCACTCCAGTACTCTTGCCTGGAAAATTCCCATGGACGGAGGAGCCTGGTGGGCTGCAGTCCATGGGGTCGCTAGGAGTCAGACACGACTGAGCGACTTCACTTTCACGCATTGGAGAAGGAAATGGCAACCCACTCCAATGTTCTTGCCTGGAGAATCCCAGGGACAGAGGAGCCTGGTGGGCTGCGGTCTGTGGGGTGGCACAGAGTTGGACATGACTGAAGCAACTTAGCAGCAGCAGCAGAGACATGAAGATAAACAAAGGATCCAAATTAACTTTTAAGAATTGAACATTGCAATGTCTGAGGTTAAAAAGTACACTGAGTGGGATTTGTGGCAGATTAGATAAGGCAGAAGAAACGTTTGCGAACATGAAGGCATAGCAATAAAAATTATCCAAAATGAAACATGGAGAAAAAGTGTTTCTAAAAATGGCAAGAACACCAGTCAGCTGTAGAATAATTCCAAGCAGCCTAATATATGGATAATTGGAGTCCCAGAGGAAAGAGGGGAATGGAACAGAAAAATATTGGGAGAACTCATGGACGAAAAACTTCCAAATTTAATGAAACCAGTATCCAAGAAGTTCAGTGACGCCTAAGCACAGATGCTTGGTGACTCACTGGATGTGGAAGGTGGAGGAGGAGAAGCAGACAAGGGTAATGTCCTATCTTCTGGCCCAGAAGACGTGGCTGGGGTACAGTGAGGGGGAAGCTTGGAAGAGGGGAGGGCAGGATTCGGGTGGGAAGGGCCTGGGTGGGCTTTAAGGACACAGAGGAGATGTCAAGGGCAGCAACCACGGTGGGTCTAGTGTTCAGAAGACAATGGACCAGAGATTGAGGTCCAGAAGGCCATGGTTTTGGAGATCTAAAGTGGCAACGTGGTCACTTAGAGGTGAAGTCTGGTGAGGCTGGCTTTGCCCTGCAGTGGGAACGTCTCAGGACATGGCACAGAAAGAGGTAGCTGTCCTGAGGATGGTTGGGACCAGAGGGATCTGGAAGAAGGTGGTAGGCATAAATACTCTCAGAAGAGTGAGGGCTAGACAGGTGGGAGGTGGGGAGGAGGCAGGAATGTCTGAATTTTAGACCTCAAAAGTACGGCCGTGTGAGCGATGACCAGGTCAGGGTGGACCATGGTGTAGGAGCCAAGGAAGCTCCCTGGAAGCGGAGAAAGAGGGAGCCCAGCATGTTACCCAAGGGGGCCTGGTGGTGCTGGAGGGAGACTGAGCGAGGAAAGGAGGGTTGTGGGAAGCCCTAAAGTCTTCTGAAGTATTGTGCCGGGTGAGGAGGGACCCCAGGGACCAGGGTACAGGAACCCCAAAGGGATGAGGGAGTTGGATGGGGATGGGGGAGAAGCAAGCTGTGGTGGACGGAAGACCACGTTAGGAACCACAGAGGTTCCCATGGACAGAAAAAGCATGAACAAGCTCATTTTCTGCACACCGGGCTCCATTACTACCACCCAGGCCGGCAGCTTAAGGAAGGATGCACTGGGACTTCCCTGGTGATCCAGTGGCAAAGACTCCCCATGCAGGAGGCCCAGGTTCAACCCCTGGTCAGGGAACTAGATCCCACATGCCTCAACTAAAGATCCCGAATGCCTCAGTGAAGATGGAGATCCTGTGTGCTGCAACTCAGACCCGGCACATATGGCACAGAAAGAGGTAGCTGTCCTGAGGATGGTTGGGACCAGAGGGATCTGGAAGAAGGTGGTAGGCATAAATACTCTCAGAAGAGTGAGGGCTAGACAGGTGGGAGGTGGGGAGGAGGCAGGAATGTCTGAATTTTAGACCTCAAAAGTACGGCCGTGTGAGCGATGACCAGGTCAGGGTGGACCATGGTGTAGGAGCCAAGGCAAGCTCCCTGGAAGCGGAGAAAGAGGGAGCCCAGCATGTTACCCAAGGGGGCCTGGTGGTGCTGGAGGGAGACTGAGCGAGGAAAGGAGGGTTGTGGGAAGCCCTAAAGTCTTCTGAAGTATTGTGCCGGGTGAGGAGGGACCCCAGGGACCAGGGTACAGGAACCCCAAAGGGATGAGGGAGTTGGATGGGGATGGGGGAGAAGCAAGCTGTGGTGGACGGAAGACCACGTTAGGAACCACAGAGGTTCCCATGGACAGAAAAAGCATGAACAAGCTCATTTTCTGCACACCGGGCTCCATTACTACCACCCAGGCCGGCAGCTTAAGGAAGGATGCACTGGGACTTCCCTGGTGATCCAGTGGCAAAGACTCCCCATGCAGGAGGCCCAGGTTCAACCCCTGGTCAGGGAACTAGATCCCACATGCCTCAACTAAAGATCCCGAATGCCTCAGTGAAGATGGAGATCCTGTGTGCTGCAACTCAGACCCGGCACAGCCAAACAAATGAATAGTTTTTTTAATATTACTCAGCCATAAAAAGGAACGCCTTTGATTCAGTTCTAATGAGGTGGATGAACCTAGAACCTATTATACAGAGTGAAGTATGTCAGAAAGACAAATACCGTACTCTAATGCAAATATACGAAATCTAGAAAAATGGTACTGGAGAATTATTTACAGGGCAGCAATGGAGAAACAGACATAGAGAACAGACTTAATGGATATGGAAGGAGGGGAGGAGAGGGTGACATGTATGGAAAGAGTAACATGGAAACTTACATTACCATGTGCAAAATAGATAGCCAATGGGAATTTGCTGTCTGGCTCAGGAAACTCAAACAGGGGCTCTGTATCAACCTAGAGGGGTGGGATGCGGTGGGGAGATGAAAGGGAGGTTCAAAAGGGAGGGGTTATATGTATTCCTATGGCTGATTCATGTTGAGGTTTGACAGAAAACAACAAAATTCTGTAAAGCAATTATCCTTCAATTAAAAAACAATTTTTTTTACTTTAACAAAAAAGGAAGGATGTTCTTGTGCATCTTGCCTTCACCAGAGGCTCCAGCTGCTTAAGAGGAGAGCCTTGGCCCAGTCCTGACCTGGGCCTTGAAGCCAGGGAGATGGGGGTGGAGAGAAAGTCGTGAGGTGCCAGACTCCATGGCCTGCCACTGGAGCCACTGGCAGCAGATAGGCCGGGGCACAGGTGTGAGAGGCCCCAACGGGGAGGTGGCAGGCGGCGACTCAAAGGCTCAGGAAAGCCTCCCTTGGCAAGGGGCCCGGGGGAGGCCTCAGCCTGCTTGGCAAGACCACCTGCTGTCTCCTGCCCCTGCCACCCCTAGCGGCCCAGAGGAGGTGTGGGGAGGAGGCCGTTTCCCTGGACCCCGGCTGGGTGCAGCAGGCAGCTGGCAGTTCTAGCCAGCTTCTACCTCCCTCTTCAGCATCTTGTACCAGGTAGGAGGCAACCAAGCCCTGCCTGAGTCTGTCTTCTCTTGAGCTCTGCTGAAAGATGGGGAGGCACCCTCCTCCCCACGGCAGTGTGCTGTACTCCCTAATGGACGTAGGGTGGCACACACCCAGGGCGCTGTGTTCATGCTCAGAACAGCCATGGAGGCAAACACAGACACAGGCATGAACATACACAACCTCGGAAATGCGCGTGCACTAGGGAGGCGCTTCCTAAACCGACGTGCACACACGTAGAGGACTCGCACGGGTACACACACACACACACACAAGGAAGGCCTGAAACCACAAAGGTATGCACCTGCACTGCATACACCTGCATGCCACGCATGCCAGCATGCACACATTACACACTCAGAATGCAAATACACAGCCGGTGTCCAAACACACAGCCCCTTCCTGCACATCTTGGCAGCTCCGTGCGTCCACAGAGATACCCATCCTATGTGCTTCTAAGCATTCACGGAGATGTTCCACCCGCCACACAAACGTGCACTGAAAACCAGATACAAACATGTACACAGGCACGTACAACACGCATAAAGATGCACATTTACATAAGTGAGCACATGCACACGGGTACACAGTTATTCATGCCTGTACGGTGCTACCCACACTTATACCTATGTGAACGTGCAGACTGAGCAGTGGGTGTACATGTGCACAGCCACACCCATGGACACAACACACAGATACACACAGAGTGGGCAGCCGAAAAGTTCAGCCGGGGTTTTCAGTGCCATCTTTTCAGTTCAGTTCAGTCGCTCAGTCGTGTCCGATCCCCATGAACTGCAGCACGCCAGGCCTCCCTGTTCATCACCAACTCCAGGAGTCCACCCAAACCCATGTCCATTGAGTCGGTGATGCCATCCAACCATCTCATCCTCTGTCATCCCCTTCTCCTCCTGCCCTCAATCTTTCTCAGCATCAGAGTCTTTTCCAATGAGTCAGCTCTTCACATCAGGTGGCCAAAGTATTGGAGTTTCAGCTTCAACATCAGTCCTTCCAATGAACTCTCAGGGCTGATCTCCTTCAAAATGGACTGGTTTGATCTCCTTGCAGTCCAAGGGAGTCTCAAGAGTCTTCTCCAACACCACAGTTCAAAGGCATCAATTCTTCTATGCTCAGCCTTCTTCACAGTCCAGCTCTCACATCCTGTGTACATGTGCACAGCCACACCCATGGACACAACACACAGATACACACAGAGTGGGCAGCCGAAAAGTTCAGCCGGGGTTTTCAGTGCCATCTTTTCAGTTCAGTTCAGTCGCTCAGTCGTGTCCGATCCCCATGAACTGCAGCACGCCAGGCCTCCCTGTTCATCACCAACTCCAGGAGTCCACCCAAACCCATGTCCATTGAGTTGGTGATGCCATCCAACCATCTCATCCTCTGTCGTCCCCTTCTCCTCCTGCCCTCAATCTTTCTCAGCATCAGAGTCTTTTCCAATGAGTCAGCTCTTCACATCAGGTGGCCAAAGTATTGGAGTTTCAGCTTCAACATCAGTCCTTCCAATGAACTCTCAGGGCTGATCTCCTTCAAAATGGACTGGTTTGATCTCCTTGCAGTCCAAGGGAGTCTCAAGAGTCTTCTCCAACACCACAGTTCAAAGGCATCAATTCTTCTATGCTCAGCCTTCTTCACAGTCCAGCTCTCACATCCGTCCATCTTTATGCATGCGCCATCTTATGGAGAACTCCAAATACAAGGATGAACACATGTCCTTGTATGTTGTTGTTTAGTCACTAAGTTGTGTCCAACTCTTTGAGACCCAATGGACTGTAGCCCTCCAGGTACCTCTGTCCATGGAATTCTCCCAGCAGGAATACCAGAGTGGGTTGCCATTTGCTTCTCCAAGGCATCTTCCCAACCCAGGGATCGAGTCCACATCTCCTGCATTGGCAAGCAGATTCTTTACCACCGAGCCACCAGGGAAGCTCGTACTCATCCGTGCCTGCGTGCTTATAAAAGCCTAAGTAAAGGTGCTCAGCACATTCATGCTACGCTGAAAGCGCTCCAGGGGCAGAGACTGTGGGTCCTGGTTCACAGCTGCATCCCTGAAGCCCAGCTCAGGGCCCAGTGCCCAGAGGGTGTGCAGGCCTGCAACATGAGAAAAGCTCAGAGGCAAGAGGGCGACAGTCTAGGGAGTGGCCAGGCGTCCCCTGTGAGTGAATGAGGCTGGGATGGGCCTGGTGGCTGGGGAGGGGGGTGTTCAGGACAGTTACCCTTGACTTCTTCCTCCCCTCCTTCCCCATTCGCACGCCTCTGTTCACCCTCCTGCATACTGATGGCAGGTGGAATATCAGATGGGGCGGGAGGGAGAGGAGTGTCACAGAAAACACAGGGCCTTGCAGCCAGGCAGGCAGGTCTTATTTCAGATCTGGCTCTGTCTTAGTGCCAGGGGACCTAGCCAGGGCACTGACTTTCTCTGGGCCTCAGTTACACTCTAGGTGTTCAGAACAGTATGAACAAGCAAAAAGATAGGACACTGTAAGATGAACTCCTCAGGTCAGTAAGTGTCCAATATGCTACTGGATAAGAGTGGAGAAATAGCTCCAGATGGAAAGAAGAGGCTGAGCCAAAGCAAAAAACAATGCCCAGTTGTGGATGTAACTGGTGATAGAAGTAAAGTCTGATGCTGTAAAGAACAATATTGCATAGGAACCTGGAATGTTAGCTAAGATCCCACATGCCTGCAGGCCAAAAATCCAAAATACAAAACAGAAGCAACATTGTAACAAATTCAATAAAGACGTTAAAAAAAAAAGTCCCCAAGAAGAAGAAATGCAAAAAGGCAAAATGGTTGTCTGAGGAGGCCTCTGGCTCAGAGGTTAAAGCGTCTGCCTCCAATGCGGGAGACCCCAGGTTCGATCCCTGGGTCGGGAAGATCCCCTGGAGAAGGAAATGGCAATCCACTCCAGTTTTCTTGCCTGGAGAATCCCATGGACCGAGAAGCCTAGTAGGTTACAGTCCACGGGGTCGCAAAGAGTCGGACACGACTGAGCGACTTCACCTTCACCTTCAAAAGACAAAGGAGCAAAGGAAAGATATGCCCATCTGAATGCAGAGATCCAAAGATAGCAAGGAGAGATAAGAAAGCCTTCCTAAGTGATCAATGCAAAGAAATAGAGGAAAACGGTAGAATGGGAATGATTAGAGATCTCTTCAAGAAAATTGGAGATACCAAGGGAACATTTCATGCAAAATGAGCACAATAAAACACAGAAACAGTATGGACCTAACAGAAGCAAAAGATATTAAGAAGAGGTGGTAAGAATACACAGGGCTATACAAAAAAGATCTTAATGACCCAGATAATCACAATGGTGTGATCCCTCACCTAAAGCCAGGTATCCCGGAGTGGGAAGTCAAATGGGCCTTAGGAAGCATCACTATGAACAAAGGTAGTGGAGGTGATGGAATTCCAGTTGAGCTATTTCAAATCCTAAAAGATGATGCTGTTAAATTGCTGCACTCAATATGCCAGCAAATTTGGAAAACTCAGCAGTGGTCACAGGACTGGAAACAGTCAGTTTTCATTCCAATCTCAAAGAAAGGCAATGCAAAAAAAAAAAAAAGAAGAATGTTCAATAAATTTTATTTATTTGAAAGTCGATCAGTTGTGTCTGACCCTTTGTGATGCCACGGACTGTACAATCCATGGAATTTTCCAGGCCAGAATACTGGAGTGGGTAGCCATTCCCTTCTCCAGGAGATCTTCCCAACCCAGGGATTGAACCCAGGTCTCCTGCATTGCGGGCGGATTCTTCACCAGCTGAGCAACCTGGGAAGCCCAAGAATGTTCAGACTACACACAACTGCACCCATCTAACATGCCAGTGCTCAAATTTCCCCAAGCTAGGCTTCAGCAGTACGTGAACCAAGCATTTCCAGCTGTTCAACCTAGGTTTGGAAAAGGCAGAGGAACCAGAAATCAAATTGCCAACATCAACTGGATCATAGAAAAAAAGCATGAGAATTCCAGAAAAACATCTACTTTTGCTTCATTGACTACCCTAAAGCCTTTGACTGTATGGATCACAACAAACTGAGGAAAATTCTTCAAGAGATGGGAATACCAGACCACCTTACCTGCCTCCTAAGAAACCTGTATGCAGGTCAAGAAGCAACAGTTAGAACTGGACATGGAACAACGGATTGGTTCCAAATTGAAAAAGGAGTATGTCAAGGCTGTATATCGTCACCGTGTTTAACTTACAGGCAGAGTATATGCTAGGGCCTTCCCTAGTAGCTCAGATGGCAAAGCATCCACCTGCAATGCAGGAGACCTGGGTTCATCTCTGGGTGGGGGAGATCCCCTGGAGAAGGAAATGGCAACCCACTCTAGTATTCTTGCTTGGAGAATCCTGTGGAAAGCGGAGCCTGGTGGGTCACAGTCCATGGGGTTGCAAAGGGCCAGACACGACTGAGTGACAAAACACGCACACACACAGAGTACATCATGTGAAACCCCGGGCTGGAGGAAGCACAAGCTGGAGTCAAGATTGCCAGGAGAAACTGGCAGAAAGTGAAGAGGAGCTGCAGAGCCTCTTGATGAAAGTGAATGGGAGAGTGAAAAAGCTGGCTTAAAACTCAGCACTCAAAAAATCAAGATCATGACATCCAGTCCCATCACTTCATGGCAAACAGATGGAGAAACAATGGAAACGGTGAGAGATTTTTATATTCTTGGGCTCCAAAATCACTGCAGATGGTGACTGCAGCCATGAAATTAAAAGACACTTGCTCCTTGGAAGAAAAGCTATGAGCAATTCTAGATAGCATATTAAAAAGCAGAGACATTACTTTGCCGACAAAGGTTCGTATAGTCAAAGCTATGGTTTTTCCAGTAGTCATGTATGGATGTACATGAAAGCTGAGCACTGAAGAATTGATGCTTTTGAACTGTGGTGTTGGAGAAGACTCTTGAGAGTCTCTCCTCTGGAAGGAGATCCAACCAGTCCATCCTAAAGGAAATCAGTCCTGAATATTCTTTGAAAGGACTGATGCTGAAGTTGAAATTCTAATACTTTGGCCACCTGATGTGAAGAACTGACTGACTGGAAAAGACCCTGATGCTGGGAAAGATTGAAGGCGGGAGGAGAAGGGGTGACAGAGGATGAGATGGTTGGATGGCATCACTGACTCAATGGACATGAGTTTGAGTAAAGTCCGGGAGTTGGTGATGGACAGGGAGGCCTGGCGTGCTGCAGTCCATGGGGTGGCAAAGAGTCAGACACGACTGAGCAACTGAACTGAACTGAAGAGTTACACACTAGGTATTCAGCTATAAGAATTTTCACTAAGTGAACCCACCTGTATAACTAACCAGCATCCAAATCAAGAAATATAATATATCTTGCTTCCCAGAGTGGATAAGGGTCAGTCTTTATTGTTGCCGTTGTTTCTCTGTGACCACATGGCCTAAAGCCACGGCTTCCCTGGTGGCTCAGAGGTTAAAGCGTCTGCCTCCAATGCGGGAGACCTGGGTTGGATCCCTGGATCGGGAAGATCTCCTGGAGAAGGAAATGGCAATCCACTCCAGTATTCTTGCCTGGAGAATCCCCATTGACAGAGGAGCCTGGTGGGCTACAGTCCACGGGGTTGCAAAGAGTTGGACACGACGGAAGGTTGCCATTTCCTTCTCCAGGGGATCTTCCCAGGGATTGAACCAGGGCCTCCTGCACTGCTGACGGCTGCTTTACTGGCTGAGCTAGCTGGGAAGTGCCCCCAACCCTTTTTTTAATGAGGGTCAGTTTCTATAGAATATAAGGCAGTCCCAGGCCCCGTAGGCCGGCCTGCAGTCCCCGGTCCCCGGTCCCCATAAGTTTCTATTTGCCCTCAAAGACAGCAAAGGGGCACTGGTTTCCTAATCTCAGGACCCCTTTGCCGAGATCCCTGCAACCCACAGGCAGAAGAGGCAGAATCAGCCTGTTAGCCTCCAGCGCTCTGGCCTTGCCTCTCCTCCAGCATCAGGCCAGGGCTACTGTGGCCGGTGGAGGGGCCACGTCCCCTTCAGCACCACCTCTGGGGACCTCCCAACGGTCCAGTGGTTAAGACTCCTCACTTCCACTGCAGGGGGTGCGGGTTCAGTCCTTGGTCAGGTGAGGTGAGGTGAGGTGAGGTGAAGTCACTCAGTCTTGTCTGATTCTTTGCGACCCCGTGGACTGTAACCTACTAGGCTTCTCTGTCCATGGGATTCTCCAAGCAAGAATACTGGAGTGGATTGCCATTTCCTTCTCCAGGGGATCTTCCCGACCCAGGGATCGAACCTGGGGTCTCCCACATTGGAGGCAGACCCTTTAACCTCTGAGTCACCAGGGAAGCCCCAGTCCTTGGTCAAGGAACTATTAAAAAGATTCCATAAGCCCTGTGGCAGGGCCAAAACAAACAAGAAAGAAAACAAGCACCATCTCTGGAGCCCCGTTTGGGAAGCCAGGAAATCTTAGGAGGGGGAGCACAAAGACCCCAAGTTGCTAGGCTATTCTGCCTCTTTGATTGAACCACTTGTTGATAGCACCCAATGTGCATGGACGCACGTGTGCTAAGTCATTCCAGTTGTGTCTGACTCTTTGTGACCCTATGGACTATAGCCCCCAAGCTCCTCAGTCCACGGGATTCTCCAGGCAAGAATCTTGGAGTGGGTTGCCATGCCCTCCTCCAGGGGATCTTTCCAACTCAGGGACTGAACCCAAGCCTCTTACATGTCCTGCACTGGCAGGCAGGTTCTTTACCACTAGCGCCACCTGGGAAGCCCCAGCACCTAAGGTACTGTAGCTTTAAAGGAAGACTCGAACCCAGAGCTGAACCAATCCAAAGCCACTGTCCTTACATTGGTGGAGATCATTTTATGGGGAGAAAACTGAGGCGTAGAGAGACCAAGAACAGAGTCAGGACTCCAGTGCAGGATTTCTGCACACCAGGCTTGCAGCCATGGGGGCGAACTTGAACCTGCCATCCCCTTCCTCAATGCCCTTCGCTGGGATACTCCCAAGTTCTCTATGACCAGACCCTGCCAGTCTCTCCCTGGTGGGACATGAGGTTCAAACCTCTTTTTGTAGAAGGCCTGGGACAGGGTCAAGGGCATCCCCAAAGTCACAGTACAAAGCCTGCTGCTGCTGCTGCTGCTAAGTCGCTTCACTGTGTCTGACTCTGTGCGATCCCACAGGCGGCAGCCCACCAGGCTCCCCCGTCCCTGGGATTCTCCAGGCAAGAACACTGGAGTGGGCTGCCATTTCCTTCTCCAATGCATGAAAGTGGAAAGTGAAAGTGAAGTTTCAACTGTGTCCGACTCCTAGCGACCCCATGGACTGCAGCCTACCAGGCTCCTCCATCCATGGGATTTTCCAGGCAAGAGTACTGGAGTGGGGTGCCATTGCCTTCTCCCAGTACAAAGCCTAGTACTGGGAAAGAGAGAGGCCCTCTCCCCCTCTCCCCTTTCCTCCTTTCTCTCCCCCAGCTCCCTGGAGGCTGCAGAGCCAGAGCTGCTCTGAGCCACGTGGTCCTAGGGGAACTGACTTGACCCCCACTTCCTCTCTTACCACCCCCTTTTATATGTCAGCACCCACTGAGAAGCACCCCTCTCCAATCTCCTCTCTGTTAGCTGGGTCTTAGTGTTATGGGGCCACTTGTTGGCTGTATGGGGTGGATAAGGCACTTCCCCCCTCAGAGCTCAGTTTACTCATCTATAAAATGGGGACAGGAGGACGCGACACATCTCCTAGAGTCGCTGGGAAGAACTGGCGGTATAAACTCGAAATCAGCGCCCCAACACGCTTCCCTCCGGGCGCCCAGCACAGGCACTCCTCCCTGAAGCCTCTAATTTTATCCTCTCAACAAGCAAGATGTAGGAACTGCCCAGTTTATAGGGGAGGAAACTGAGGCTCGGATCAAACACTTTCCCGGGCAACAGGGCTCCAAACCCTGGCTTACCGGGAACAGGCTATCCTCCCCGCCAGCTCGCGGGTGCTCTGCGGGGCGGGGGGCCCACCCTGGGGGTGTTCTCAGTACTCAGACGGGGCACCGGGTGCCAAGCCCACGAGGCGGGGCCGCCAGTGCTGGGGGCGGAGGACGCCCGTCAGCTCGGGGTCGGCTTTGGGTCGATACCACGGCGGCGGGATGAATGGGAGAGGAGAGAGGCAGAGAGGCCGGGAGGAGGGTGCGGGGAAGAGGAGGAGGTGGAGGAGCGCCGCGGGGAGACGTCAGTTCAGTTAAGTCACGTGGTCGTGTCTGACTCTTTGCAACTCCGTGGACTTCAGCACGCCCAGCTTCCCTGTCCACCACTAACTCCTGGAGCTTGCTCAAACTCGTGTCTATCCAGTCGGTGATGCCGTCCAACCATCTCATCCTCTGTTGTCCCCTTCTCCTGCCATCAATCTTCCCCAGTGTATCACAGGCAGACGCTTGTGTTTCAAGACCCCTGCACCAGCTGCACGGGATGGAGAATAGGGTCAAGGCACAGAAACAGGCAGAAAAGCGAGAGGCTGGCAGTGTGTCCAGGTGAGAGGGCCTGGGGATGTGTGAGCTAGCATGAATATTTTTTTAAAAAGACTCAAAACTCAGCACAGCAGTGACAAGGTTCCAGGAGGAACCTGGAAGAGTCTTAGTTCATGGACATACAGTTTTACACTTAAGGAAACTGAGGCCCGGAGACAATAAGTGCTTTACCCCACCTGAGTCTGCTGGTTTATTCATTTAACGTATTTTTGGAGTGCCTACTTGGTGCCAGAGGTAGGGGACATAAATATGAGCCAGACAGACCTGTCCCACTGTGCCAGGAGTGTGCTGGCGCCAGACCTGCATGGTTCTCAGCCTGTCTCTTATACACATCTGGGGACCAAGAGCGCAGGCCCGTTGGCTGGACCTGTGGGTTCAAATCCAGCCTCCACCAGTTACCACTGTGTGCCCTTATCTCTCCCCTCTGGGCTCTTCCTCTCTGAGCCTCAGTTTCCCCATCTTCCCAAAAGGGCGGGCACATCAGAGGCAGCGTGCAAGTATCACACCTTCCATAAGCAGCCGCTGTAGAGCAGAGTCTTCACTCATCAGGCATCTGCTGAACAGCCATTGTGTGCGGGGCGCCAGTTCTGGGCTGGGGGACCCTCCAGCAGTGACAAGAAGCAAAACCCCTGCCCTCGGGGAGCTGACCTTCTAACGAGGGGATGAGCAACAAACAACACCTGTATCCTTGCCTGAAGCATCCCATGGACAGAGGCAGCTGGGGGTTACAGTCCATAGGGTTGCACATAGGACACAACTGAAGCGACTTAGCAGGCACAGGCAAGTGAAGTGACTAGTGAGAAGATGAGAAAAGCCAAGAGTAAACTTGGGGCGGGGCACAGGGTGCGGGGAGGGGGCCAGCAAGGACAGTGCAGCCTCCCAGGACCAGAAAAGCAGGAAGGCTTCTCATTACCGGAGGCCCTTTTGCAAAGCTCTGAGCTGCGGGCTCCCAGCCTGCTGTCTGCTCAAGGTCAGGGAAAGCGCCACTCCTGGCATTCTGAGGGGGGTGGGCAGGAGCTGGGAGCCGGGAGAGAAGAGTGGGGAGAAGGCGAGATGGGGGTGGGGGGCGTCCAGAGAGAAAGGGGATGTGCAGATGGAGGGAGAAGGGAGAGCAGAGCTCCAGTTGCCAGGAGGCCTGGAGGGTCATGGTCAGAAGGGATTTAGATAGCCAGCCAGCCCAGCTGGGACCACGGAGGCTTAGAGAGGGCCAGAGGCCTGCTTAAGGCCATAGTACTTGGGCCGGGTCGCAGGTGAGTCCCTGGGTCTTGGCTCCAGACCCTGCAGAAGGGTGAGAAGGGCCTGAGAGGAAGAGGAGAGACTCCCCAGGGGAGGGGGCAGGGGGCAGCCCATAGGCCCCAGAGGGGGGCTGGTGCGTCTTTGAAGCAATGTGAATTGAGTTAGGACATCTTTGGGAGGACTGGGAATGACTCAGGGAACCCAATCTGCTGACCAAACTCTCCCCACTCCCCTGCACCCCACTTCCAACCAGTTACCCAAATCTGCCAGGGAAGGCCTAAAGCCATCCCATGGTGGTGGGTGAGCCAGGCAAGGGTGGGGGGCTTTTGTGCCGGGGCTGAGCAAACCTCAGGACCCTCCCCCTGCCTCGGTTTCCTCATCTTGAAAATGGAGCTGGTGGTGAAGTTCCGAGGCTCTGCTTCCTTCTCTCTGGATCGCTGGCACGCCTAGCCCCATCACGGGGCTGAGAGCAATGACTCGGCAGAAAGGAAGGCGGAGCCGGCTAGCAACCAAATGAGGTTAGCAAGCGGAGGGAGGGCTGGACTGGGTGGCTGGGATTCGGAAGAAACAGAGCTAGGCCGCATCTACCTACCTGTCTGTCCGTTTGTCCGTCCATCCTTGCACCCAGTCATTCAGCCATTCAGCATGTACTTAGTAAGCACCCACTATGTGCAGGGCATTATGGAGGGGAGTAGGCATAAGGTCCCTGCCTTTCCCATCCTCTCGCCCTTCCCACGACCCCCCACGCTTTCTCTTGAGGAGTGGTGGAAGGAACACCGGATTGGCAATTAAGCTAGGACTCAGGCCCACTGGGTGGCCGCTGTGTGTCCTGGATGAACTAACAGCCCCGTTGAGGGCCAGGCCCCCAGCGTCTTGTTCAGTCCCTCAGTCCTCCTGAGGCCCGATGAGGCGATGAAGACAGGACTCACCCAGGGTTGTGCATCCAGAAGGCTGTGTCCGACCCAGAGCCCAGTCCACCTGTCCTGAGCCTGGGAGGTTGTTGTTTAGTCACTCAGGCGTGTCCGACTCGTTTATGACTCCATGGGCTGTAGCCCACCAGGCCCCTCTGTCCAGGGAATTTCCCGAGCCAGAATACTGGAGTGGGTTCCATTCATTTCCTTCTCCAGCGGATCTTCCTGACCTGGGGTTGAACCCCCCTCTCCTGTATTTGGAGGTGTGTTCTTTACCACTGAGCCACCTGGGAAGCTGAGCCCAGGAGGAATGATGGTCTATCAGGAAGGATTTAGGGATCCTGGGCAGAAATCAGGCTTTGGGAGTTCATAGTCACTTTGTCTGCCCCTCAGCGGGTGGTTATGGCTGCCAATTATTCCAGAAAGGTCTCCGTGGGTCAGCCTAGCAGCTGCCCCTTTACCCACACCCAGTGGTGGCTGTTGCCCTGGGAGACCATGCAGGGTCACTTCGGCCTCCACACTGTTCTCTGAGCCGGCCCAAGCAGAGACCAAGCCTCCCTTTTTAGAGAGATGTGGGCTCTGTCATCTGTCACGCCTCTCGGAACACCATAGCTGGTCACATCCTAGGCCTTGCACAATTCTTCATCTGGAGATCATCCTCCCTGGGCCTTGGACCAAGGGCCCGACTTGATGGCAAGGGAAGAGCACAAGCATGGCAGCAACTGTCTGACCCTGGAGCAGGGGCCGGATGGAACGCGGCGGCAAGCCCACCACGTGCCCAGAGCCCACAGCCAGCCGGTGGTGCTGTGTTCCCAAGAACTGGGACACCCGGGCCAGAAACAAGCTGTGGAAATAGGATTGCCTGTCTGGGATGTCCCTCCGCCCACCCGAACCCCCTCAGCAGTTGGAGGAGATCAGCTGTAACACCTTCAGGGCAACCCTTGATCCCAGGGAGCAGGAGCTCCGGGATGCCTCCTCCGAGGTGCATCTCATAAGGAACCTCAGAGAAGCCTGGGGCCTGGGCACCCAGCCGGCCTTACCAGGGAACTCTGGGAACTCGGGAAGGTGGGTTTGTGTTCTTTCTCTTTTCTCTTTTATTTCACTCTCCCGTCTCCCGCCCTCACTCTTGCCTCTGACAAATTACTCATACCTCAGCCTTTATTTTAGCCTGTGGGCAGGGAGCCCAGCCTGGTATTATGGGCTGGATTAAGCCCCTCCCAAAATTTGTAGGTTGAAGTCCTAAGCCCCAGTACCTTAGATGCGACTGTGTTTGAACATGGGGTCTTTAAAGAGGTAATTAGGTTAAAATGAGGTCATTGGGGTGGGCCCAGATCCAATGTCTGGAATCCTTCTAAGAAGAGGAGATGAAGACACAGGCACACACTGAGCAAGGACCACACGAAGCCACGGCAAGAAGGTGGCCATCCACAAGCCAAAGGAGGAGGCCTCAGAGGAAGCCAGCTCTGTTGATACCTTGCTCTTGGTTTCCAGTCTCCAGAAACAGGAGAAAACTAATTTCTGTGGCACTTTGTTATGGTAGCCCCAGGAAATCCCCCAGGGATAGTCTGTCATCATTCCCATTTTGCAGCCATAGAAACGGAGGCTTCAAGAGGCAAAGGGCTCACCCAGGGTCACACAGCTAGTGAGAAGCAGAGCTCGAATGCAGCAGGGGCCTCTGAGCGGCAGAGGCCAAGCCCTGCACACCAGGGATGCTAAGGGCCCTGTGAGTCCTCAGACCCCAGCCCAGGGCCCCCAGCCTCCCCTCCCAGGTCTGGGAAGCCCCTCCTTCCAGCCAGGCCCACCTCTCCTTCTCCAGCTTTGACTGCAGTGGCCTTGGGAAGCTTCTTTGAGCTCCCGCCTCTGGGCCTCTGATTCCACTGTTGCTGCAGCGCTCAGCTCTGCCAGCTCACTCCCTCCCTCCTCTCCTCTGAAGTCTCTCCTTGGCAGCTGTACACGCATACACACACACACACACACACTCACACACACCCGTGCACTCAGCGCTCACCGTCTTTCGGCAGCCACTCTGAGGCTCTTTCTATTACCCTCCTCAATGCCTGCTGCGGACCAGCCACACAGCAGTTTGGGGGGCACCTCCTGCAGACCACGCCCCTGTTGCTCCCTGTGTCCCAGTTCCCCAGTGAGTGCCCTCCTGTCCCAGCAGAGGTGCTGGGCACAAAGCACTTCCCTAACTACTACCTTCTGTAGCAGAGACTAGTATTGCCTCCATCTCCCATATGGGAACTAGAGGCCCAGAGAGGGGAAGGGCGCTGCCTAAGGGTGCACAGCAATGAGTGGTGAGTGGCACCGGGATTCATCCTGAGCCTCAGGACCCGGGTCTCTCCAGCAGAGGCCAAACTCAGAGAATGGGATGAAGTCCAGAATGCGGCAAACGCAGGCCATTCCCTGAGAGCAGGCTATGATGCGAGGCAGAAGGCAGGGACAGGGTGTGGGCACCCAGAGGCCATCCCCTTCCCGGCCACTGTCCTGATCACCCCCCCATGGGTGCTCCTCTCCCCCAAGATCGAGCACCAACCTCCACCCAGCCCACACTATTCCCACATGGTCGCCTGATCTTTGGGTACAGGCGCTCTGCAGCGCCCTCAAAGGCTCCTGCTGTGGAGGGGAGGATGCCAGCAGTGGCTACCCTTTATCAGGCCACCCCTATGTGCCAGGCTCTTCACTGTTTTGTAGCAACGTAAGAAGGAGCCAGGCCAGGCCTGACCTCCAGGAACACATGGTCCCAGTTGAGGGGACACACACACCCAGTGATCCCGCAAGCCGGGGGAGCTTTCTGATCACAATAGATGCTGGGAGGGAGACGCCTCAATAACGGAGTGAGGTCCGTGCTGACAGCCCAGTGGTAAAGCATCTGCCTGCCAATGCAGGGGACGTGGGTTCAATCCCTGGTCTGGGAAGATCCGACACGCCTCAGAGCAGCTAAGCCCACGCACCACGACTACTGAGGCCGAGCTCTAGAGCCACGAGCTCCAGAGCTGCTACTGCCCTGTAGCTCCAGCCACGAGCTCCTATCCCGCGCGCCGCAACAAGAGAAACCACTGCAGTGAGAAGGCGGGCAGCGCAACAGAGTAGCCCCTGCTCCCCGCACCTGCAGAAAGCCCACGCAAAGCAGAAAGCCCAGCAAGGCCAAAAATGGAATCAATCCGTTTGAGGAGATGAAGACACAGGCACACACTGAGCAAGGACCACACGAAGCCACGGCAAGAAGGTGGCCATCCACAAGCCAAAGGAGGAGGCCTCAGAGGAAGCCAGCTCTGTTGATACCTTGCTCTTGGTTTCCAGTCTCCAGAAACAGGAGAAAACTAATTTCTGTGGCACTTTGTTATGGTAGCCCCAGGAAATCCCCCAGGGATAGTCTGTCATCATTCCCATTTTGCAGCCATAGAAACGGAGGCTTCAAGAGGCAAAGGGCTCACCCAGGGTCACACAGCTAGTGAGAAGCAGAGCTCGAATGCAGCAGGGGCCTCTGAGCGGCAGAGGCCAAGCCCTGCACACCAGGGATGCTAAGGGCCCTGTGAGTCCTCAGACCCCAGCCCAGGGCCCCCAGCCTCCCCTCCCAGGTCTGGGAAGCCCCTCCTTCCAGCCAGGCCCACCTCTCCTTCTCCAGCTTTGACTGCAGTGGCCTTGGGAAGCTTCTTTGAGCTCCCGCCTCTGGGCCTCTGATTCCACTGTTGCTGCAGCGCTCAGCTCTGCCAGCTCACTCCCTCCCTCCTCTCCTCTGAAGTCTCTCCTTGGCAGCTGTACACGCATACACACACACACACACACACTCACACACACCCGTGCACTCAGCGCTCACTGTCTTTCGGCAGCCACTCTGAGGCTCTTTCTATTACCCTCCTCAATGCCTGCTGCGGACCAGCCACACAGCAGTTTGGGGGGCACCTCCTGCAGACCACGCCCCTGTTGCTCCCTGTGTCCCAGTTCCCCAGTGAGTGCCCTCCTGTCCCAGCAGAGGTGCTGGGCACAAAGCACTTCCCTAACTACTACCTTCTGTAGCAGAGACTAGTATTGCCTCCATCTCCCATATGAGGAACTAGAGGCCCAGAGAGGGGAAGGGCGCTGCCTAAGGGTGCACAGCAATGAGTGGTGAGTGGCACCGGGATTCATCCTGAGCCTCAGGACCCGGGTCTCTCCAGCAGAGGCCAAACTCAGAGAATGGGATGAAGTCCAGAATGCGGCAAACGCAGGCCATTCCCTGAGAGCAGGCTATGATGCGAGGCAGAAGGCAGGGACAGGGTGTGGGCACCCAGAGGCCATCCCCTTCCCGGCCACTGTCCTGATCACCCCCCCATGGGTGCTCCTCTCCCCCAAGATCGAGCACCAACCTCCACCCAGCCCACACTATTCCCACGTGGTCGCCTGATCTTTGGGTACAGGCGCTCTGCAGCGCCCTCAAAGGCTCCTGCTGTGGAGGGGAGGATGCCAGCAGTGGCTACCCTTTATCAGGCCACCCCTATGTGCCAGGCTCTTCACTGTTTTGTAGCAACGTAAGAAGGAGCCAGGCCAGGCCTGACCTCCAGGAACACATGGTCCCAGTTGAGGGGACACACACACCCAGTGATCCCGCAAGCCGGGGGAGCTTTCTGATCACAATAGATGCTGGGAGGGAGACGCCTCAATAACGGAGTGAGGTCCGTGCTGACAGCCCAGTGGTAAAGCATCTGCCTGCCAATGCAGGGGACGTGGGTTCAATCCCTGGTCTGGGAAGATCCGACACGCCTCAGAGCAGCTAAGCCCACGCACCACGACTACTGAGGCCGAGCTCTAGAGCCACGAGCTCCAGAGCTGCTACTGCCCTGTAGCTCCAGCCACGAGCTCCTATCCCGCGCGCCGCAACAAGAGAAACCACTGCAGTGAGAAGGCGGGCAGCGCAACAGAGTAGCCCCTGCTCCCCGCACCTGCAGAAAGCCCACGCAAAGCAGAAAGCCCAGCAAGGCCAAAAATGGAATCAATCCGTTCAGTCCAGCCACTCAGTCAGTCCTGTCTGACTCTTTGTGACCCCATGGACTGCAGCATCTAGGCTTCCCTGTCCATCACCAACTCCCGGAGTTCACTCAAACTCATGTCCATCAAGTTGGTGATGCCATCCAACCATCTCATCCTCTGTCATCCCCTTCTCCTCCTGCCTTCAACCTTTCCCAGCATCAGGGTCTTTTCCAATGAGTCAGTTCTTCTCATCGGGTGGCCAAAGTACTGGAGCTTCAGCGTAAGCATTAGTCCTTCCAATGAATATTTGGGACTGACTTCCTTTAGGGTGGACTGGTTGGGTCTCCTTGCATTCCAAGGGACTCTCAAGAGTCTTCTCCAACACCATAGTTAGTTCTTCAGTGCTCAGCTTTCTTTATAGTCCAACTCTCATATCCATACTTGACAATTGGAAAAACCATAGCTTTAACTGGACAGACTTTTATTGGCAAAGTAATGTCAAAGTAATGGCTCTGCTTTTTAATATGCTGTCTAGGTTGGTCAACAAATAAATATTTTTAAAGAACTAATGGGGGTAATTTGACTCAGTCTCAGGAGAGGTTAAGGAGGGCTTTCCAGAGGGTGGGACCATAGAGAGGAGACCTGAAGATTGAGTGCAAGTCACCAGTTAAGGAGGGAGGGAGCAGAACGGCGGCTTGAGGGAACAGCATGTTGTGTTCAAAGGGCCTGTACAGGGAGGGCCAGGAGAGGAGGGGCAGAGAGAAGGCCTGTGTAGCGGAGCTGGTGGAGGCTTTCGATGAGGCTGGAAGGGCTCCCAGGGGCCAGGCCGTGTGGGGCCCTGGGAGCCACGTCGCACTCTAGGCTACTACAGTTCAGTTAAGTCACGTGGTCGTGTCTGACTCTTTGCAACTCCGTGGACTTCAGCACGCCCAGCTTCCCTGTCCACCACTAACTCCTGGAGCTTGCTCAAACTCGTGTCTATCCAGTCGGTGATGCCGTCCAACCATCTCATCCTCTGTTGTCCCCTTCTCCTGCCATCAATCTTCCCCAGTGTATCACAGGCAGACGCTTGTGTTTCAAGACCCCTGCACCAGCTGCACGGGATGGAGAATAGGGTCAAGGCACAGAAACAGGCAGAAAAGCGAGAGGCTGGCAGTGTGTCCAGGTGAGAGGGCCTGGGGATGTGTGAGCTAGCATGAATATTTTTTTAAAAAGACTCAAAACTCAGCACAGCAGTGACAAGGTTCCAGGAGGAACCTGGAAGAGTCTTAGTTCATGGACATACAGTTTTACACTTAAGGAAACTGAGGCCCGGAGACAATAAGTGCTTTACCCCACCTGAGTCTGCTGGTTTATTCATTTAACGTATTTTTGGGTGCCTACTTGGTGCCAGAGGTAGGGGACATAAATATGAGCCAGACAGACCTGTCCCACTGTGCCAGGAGTGTGCTGGCGCCAGACCTGCATGGTTCTCAGCGCAGGATGGTCACGGCTGGGGGCGAGGAATGGGGGGGACAGGGGTGATGTCGATGATGACAAAATTACACACACTCAGCATCCTCCAGCGCCAGACACCTAGTCAAGCCTTCTGTAAACAAGATCTCGTTAATTGCTACAGCGCTGCAAGGGAGGACTGAGGTGCCATTGTGCAGATGACAGGGTCAAGGGTCAGAGAGGTGGCATGATCTGCCCTACCCAGGCATGAGGGAGGGAACTGGCAAGCAGGCAGTCTGGGCTAAGAGGCCCGCCAGCCCTCACCCCCCCACACCCCACCCCAGGATGCCCTTCTCCTGGCTTGATCAGGTCCTCCCCAGGACCCGGGCCAGAGCTGGGGGTGGTGGTGTGGGGATAGGGTGGGGGCCCACCTGGAGAAGTACTGCTTGGCTTGGTGTCCCCTGGGGACACTGGGAGGTCTCTGCCCCTCCCCCCACTCAGTGGGGGGCCCAGGCTGGGGAATGGAGGTCACAGGGAGGTCAGGGAGGAAGGAAGGAGGGGAATGCCTTCTGTGCTGAGGCTGCAGGGGTCTGCCTTCCTCTTAACATCTCTGCTCTCTCCGCCTGCTCCCCGCTTCCACGGCTAAGCCACCTCCCTGAGTCCAGGTCTGCGCAGGGGAGAGACCAGTGAGGGAAGCGGAACGCTCTGGCCTCCCCCTGCTCCAGCCCCCACTCCAGGGCACAGTTGTGATCCCACCACCAACACTCCCTGCAGGAACACACATGTTGCACACCCCTCCAGCAGTGAGAAAGCACGCGTGTGCACAGGTAAGGGATAGCAGCCTCCTCACTCATGCACCCAGACCTGTGCATTTACCCACTCATTCATCCATTGAGCAAGGCATTCTAGGTTTCTGCCCTCAGAACAGGCCCTCAGAAGGAGAAAGGATGCTCACAGGCGATTTCCAACTCGGTGGTTAGTGCTGAGGCCGGGGGGGCACATAGGAAGGAGGTGCCCATGAGGCCAAAGGTGGGGTAATCATCCCAGTGGGGGCAGCAGTCAGGGAAGGCTACCTGGAGGAGCTCATCTTCTCAAAACCCAGACTGAGTAGGAGCTAGTCAGTGAGGAGGAAAAAGAAGTATTCCAAACGGAGGAATACTTCGCACAGAACAGCATGTGCCAAGGCCTGGACGCCCACGGGAACATGACTCACTTAAGAAACAGAGAGGAGGCAGGCAAGGCTGGATCTCCGCGTGCAAGCTGGGGACTCGGGGAGGCAGAGAGGCCGCAGGTGCCAGACGGTGCTGGGTCCTGGAGGCCACGGTGAAGTTGTGACCTTCTCCCTGGGGCGGAAGGGGGGCTATGCACAGGGGAGAGCAAGTCCAAGCTGCCTTTCAGAATGCTCATCCAGCCTGCATATATAACTGCACACAGGTCCCAGCACAGGCTTACCTGTACATGCGCACCTGGACATGCATGCCTGCCCACCTGGACACACGCAGGGTTGCACCTGTGTGCCTGGCCCGGTGTAGAGCTCTTCACACACACACGACATC
Organism: Madoqua kirkii; assembly: GCA_006408675.1. Taxonomy (NCBI): domain Eukaryota; kingdom Metazoa; phylum Chordata; class Mammalia; order Artiodactyla; family Bovidae; genus Madoqua; species Madoqua kirkii. The sequence continues at coordinate 31,724 of SJYC01035249.1, forward strand.
CAGGTAGGCACTACAGGTAAGTCCCACTGATTCTCTGTATTTTACAGAAGAGGAAACTGAGGCTTGGAGAGGTGGGGGGTACCTCCCAGAGACCGTGTGATGACTCAGCACCCCTTTCCAGCTTGTGACTCAGAGGACTCATGATAAAATGGGCAGCTGCAGGGGGCAGCCCAGTGGGCTTTACTGTTCTGCTCTGAAAAGGCGCTCTCCTGTTTCTCTTGCTCACCTTGCAGCCCTCCCCACTCCACCCCACCCCCAGTCAAAGGGGCTGGTTTCCTTTCCTGGAGAAACTATAGATGACCCCGTGACCTCATGAAGCTTCCACCCCTGCCTCTTTGTAAAGCAGGGTCACGGCATATTACTTCTTGTCTTTCTGGAACAGCAGGGCTTGATAAGACCCAGGAGAACAGCTGGTGCAACCCCACCAGCCTTTGGTATGCATGCCTGCCCACCTGGACACACGCAGGGTTGCACCTGTGTGCCTGGCCCGGTGTAGAGCTCTTCACACACACACGACATCCAGGTAGGCACTACAGGTAAGTCCCACTGATTCTCTGTATTTTACAGAAGAGGAAACTGAGGCTTGGAGAGGTGGGGGGTACCTCCCAGAGACCGTGTGATGACTCAGCACCCCTTTCCAGCTTGTGACTCAGAGGACTCATGATAAAATGGGCAGCTGCAGGGGGCAGCCCAGTGGGCTTTACTGTTCTGCTCTGAAAAGGCGCTCTCCTGTTTCTCTTGCTCACCTTGCAGCCCTCCCCACTCCACCCCACCCCCAGTCAAAGGGGCTGGTTTCCTTTCCTGGAGAAACTATAGATGACCCCGTGACCTCATGAAGCTTCCACCCCTGCCTCTTTGTAAAGCAGGGTCACGGCATATTACTTCTTGTCTTTCTGGAACAGCAGGGCTTGATAAGACCCAGGAGAACAGCTGGTGCAACCCCACCAGCTCTTTGGGCTTCTTGTAGCTACCGCCACAAATAACCACAGATTTAGTGTGTGTGCTAAGTCATTCAGTCCAACTCTTTGCGACCCCATGGACTGCAGCCCACCAGGCTCCTCCATCCATGGGATTTTCCAGGCAAGAGTACTGGAGTGGGGTGCCATCTTCTTCTCCTTCCTGTAGCTACCACTGCAAATAACCACAGATTTAGTGTGTGTAATAAGTCGCTTCAGTCGTGTCCAACTCTTTGTGACTCCCATGGGCTGTAGCCTGCCAGGCTCTTCTGTCCATGGGATTCTCCAGGCAAGCATATTGGAGTGAGTTGCCCTCCTCCAGGGAATCTTCCCAGCCAAGGATCGAACCTGCGTTTCTTACATCTCCTGCATTGGCAGGCAGGTTCTTTTACACTAGCGCCACCTGGGAAGGGGCAAGTGGCGTAACACAAATTCATCCTCTTTCAGTCTGGGGTCAGAAGCCTGTTGCTTTTGTGGGTCTAGGAAGAATCTGTTTCCTTGCCTTTTTCAGCTTCTAGAGGCAGCCGACATTTGTTGGCTTGTGGCCTCATCCTTCCCCTTCAACACCAGCAGCACAGGGACTCCCTGATGGTCCAGAGACTAAGACGCCCAGCTCCCAGTGCAGGGGCTTGGGTTTGATCTCTGGTCAGGGAACTGGATCCTGAGTGCCACAACTAAATACTTCACATGCCGCACAGAAGACTGAAGATCCCACGTGCTGCAACCAAGACCCAGTGCAGCCAAATAAATAAAATAAAAATTTAAAAAGCCAGCAGCATAGCACCTTCCAATATCTTCCCGATTCTGCCTTTCTCGCCTCGCTTATGATGATGATGTGCCCACCTCTCCCAGCCTGACTATAAACCTTTGCGGGGGTGCTCAGCGGGGCTTCTCCCACATCCTTCCTCCCTAGCCCCCGCACAAGACCCAGGATAGATATGAGGCTTCTCTCCGCTGCCTCGAAGACAGGGAGCCCCATCCAGGCTTCTTGGGAAGGAGTCAAGATGCTCCTGAGGTCTCAGGCTCTCTGGCTTCAAACCAGAGCCCCACCTCTCCCTTGCTGGAGACAGCTGGCTAAGGAGGAGTTGCAGTGTGAGTTGGTGAGGACTCACAAGTCCGTAGGAATTCCCCTGGGCCTGACTGGTGTCTCCTGCTTTGGGGAACAGTGCCAGCAGCCAATTAGCTAGGTCTCACCAGGCTCCAGGAGGCGAAGAGCAGGGAGGGGCTTCAAGACCTAGAACCAAGAACATTCCAGGGAACTTGGAGCAAGGAGTCCTTACTCTGCTATATCCCTGCTGGGCCACCCATGGGGAGTCTTGCTCCCTCTCTGAGCCCCAGGGGTCCATTGGGAAGATGGAACTCATCTTGGAGCCTTCCTCCTGGGTTGTGTAAGGACTCAGGGCAACTGCTTGAGTGAGTACTGAGTATTAAGAATGGTTCAGGTACTTCCCTGGCGGTTCAGTGGTTAAGACTGCATGCTCCCCCTGCAGGGGGAGCGAGTTCCATCCCTGGTGGGGGAAATAAGATCCTGCATATCTTGCAGTGTGGCAAAAAAAAAAAAAAAAGAACGGCTCAAACTTGCAAACCAGCCAGACATGGGCCTTCGAGGGGCCCCGGTTTACTGTGAAAACAGCAATGTCTCCTCTTGGATCCTGGAGAAGGTGATACACACCGGAGCTGCAAGTGAGCAAGAAAAGCTTTGTGGTTATGAGACCCTGGAGAAATGGATGCTGTTTGTTACCACAGCATAACCAAGCAAGAGTTGACAACACACACTCTCTCTTTCCCGCTGGATCCACTTCCAGCGGAGCTGCTTACTCTCTCCTCTTCTATCAGGAACCCTAGTACCCAGGATCCGAGGGTGGAGAAATCAAGAAGTAAGCTGGCTCCTCCCTCTCCCCCTATTTTCACATTTCATTGGTTACTGGGGTCAGGTGATTCTCCCTGGAGTCTAGGACTCCTCCCCTTAGCTACTTGGCCCCTCCCAGAACTCCATGTTTGGTGGTATACTGTCCATACCCGAGTTATTGGAGCAGAGGTCAGTTCAGTTCAGTCAATCAGTCCTATCTGACTCTTTGGGACTCTATGGACTGCAGTATGCCAGGCTTCCCTGTCCATCACCAACTCCTGGAGTTTGCTCAAACTCATGTCCATCCAGTCGTTGATGCCATCCAACTATCTCATCCTCTGTCACCCCCTTCTCCTCCTGCCTCCTTCAACTGGAGCACAATAAGAAACCTTAAGTTGCGGTGCAGCGTGAATAGAATTCAGGGTGACCATCATGAACTTAAGTGGGGAAAAAAATTACATCTTCATTTTCACTGCCCTTTAACTATACAATCTAGCATTTCCTTCAGTGAGGAACTTACCCAACATGCCCTGTGTTCAGCAGTACCTGCGGCTTTGTTTCCAGTAGGAGTCATTGATATCTTCAGACCACATCAAAGTTGATGCAGATTTCTCAAAATCTCACTCATCCCTTCTTCTCCATTTTAGATCTGCTGCTAGATCTTGTTAATGGTTAAGAAAGTAGCATATTTATTGTCTCATCACAAATATGGTTTTAAAAAATATCTGCATTTCAAATTAATTGGCTTCCAGTGTAATCCTATGTATTTTGTTCTACACTTAAGTCAGGGTGTGGAGGTGTCACCCAATGCCGTGGTGGCCCATGGCACAGAAAAAGTCACCACCCGCCCCTGCCCCTTCTCCCTGCCACAAGGGAAAAGGATTGAGGCCTTGAATTCTTGAAGAAGCAGGGCCAGGAGGGCAGAGGAATTGGCAGGGACCCAGCGGGTGGGTGGCTGGTGTCCAGGTGGGGTTGGGTTGGGGGGGGAACGAGTCTGTCTGGTTCTCTGGGCCTCTCTACTTGAGGGATGGAACCTCAAGGCTGAGGCTGGACCTTTCCAGGCCTCCTCTCTCTGCACGAAACCCAGATGGACTGAGTGGGAAAATGTCCCCAGGAAGAGCTCCTTGGCAGAGACACTCTGTGGAGAAGCGGCTGCCACCCAAGGGAGATGCTGGAAAATGACGGTGAGACAACACCCTGGGTTCCTGCAGGGCCAGCCAAGAGCCTACCCCACCCCCAGGCTCTCTTGCCTGCTTCCCCGGGATCAGGATTCCCCCCGCCCCACCAATCCCGGGAGCCAGAAGTTTGGGTCGGGCCATCCCAGCTAACGCACTGCCCTGGGAAGATCTTTTCACATGGATGCAGTCCCCGTTTTTGAAGGAGGCTGGAGGTTGCTGTCATGTCGCCTCCCTCCCTCCCCCTTGGTTCTCTGGAACCCTCCATCACAGCTGTCCCTGCCCCTTCTTCTCTTCCCAGGGGCAATCCCTCCTATCCTGCACAAGAGCTGGCCTTACTGAGTCCCCCTGCTTCAGGCCAGGCTCCTGGAGGCCACAGCTCAGGTCTCGGGCCAGCCCAAGTGGGCTGAGGGATCTCCAGTCCTTTTGGGGATTGGATCCCTGGGTTCCCAGGTGTGGCAAGGCCCTATTCAACCAGGGCCCTGCCCAGACTCCTTGGTGCCCCCAGCCTCTGCCCTTCTCTCCTCTAGTGAGTCTTTCCCATCTCTGCCACTCACACAATCCAGCCCACCTACTTCACCCTCTGCCCTTCCCATCACTCACTCTCCACTGACCCGGCCTTTGCTTTCAATTCACCCATGCCACTTCCTCCAGGAAGCCTTCCCTGATATCTGTCTTAGAACCCTTTCTCAGAACTGTCTGTAGTTCCACCATCATAGCCTGTCTTTATGGGTCTATCTGTTCATGTCTGCTCCCTGCCACCAACTAAATGACGACTCTTTCCTGTCCACAGAGGCATCCACAGCACTCAGCACAGGGTTGGCACAGAGTAAGCGCCCAGCAGACATTTGCTAAGGGAAGGAGGTAGGAGAATTAGTCCAAACCTCCAGGAAAGGTGAGAAAACTGGCTGAGAGGCTTGGCCCAGGCAGGAGTCAGGTCTCCTGCCCCTGGGCTGAGCTATTCTATTCTCTCTCCCTTCTTCCCTCTGTCAGCCTAACCCAGCAGCAGAGGACCCTGGGGTGGGGGTGGGAGCAGCCAGAGGGGTGGGAGGGAGCTGCAGGCAGAAGACCCCATCCCCTGGGGAGGCAGAAAGCTGGAGCTGGAGGAGAGCGAAGGCTGAAGCTCACATCTGCTGTGGCCCACTCAGGCCGCACATCCACGCCTACAGCCCCCCTAAGCAACCCTCCTTCTCCGCCTCCTGGGGAAGCCCTGGAGGGCCCTTTCCAAGCCGCCCTGGGATCTGTGTGCACGCACAGCCAGCTCCACGGTACTGTGCCTGCATCTAAACATCAGTTCCTGAGACCTAACACTGAAGCCTGTCCTGAGGCTTGCGGCCAATTTGTTCCTGTGTTTAGTATGTGAGAATCCACCTCCCTACAAAACAAAAACAAAAACAAAAACAGGATGGTGCCTGGACCCTCTCAGGCTCCCAGGTGGCCTCGGTTGAATGGTTGAACGGAGCCCTGCGTTTGAATCTAGCCTGAGCGAGGGGCTCCCACTCTTCCCTGAGGCCTAGCACTGCCAGCTCCATCCCCCCAGCTCTGGGACTCAGACCCCTCAGTGGGCCTCCGTGTCCCCATCTGCAACTTGGAACTAAAACTCTGTCCCCAGCCTGCCTCTCTGGGAGGCTGGGAGAGGCTGAGGGAGTCATCTGCGTGGGCAGAGGCCTCGGGTCTGGGAGGCAGCTGCAGAGCATCCTGGGACTCTGGGCAGGGAGTCAGGAGGCTGGGGCTTTGGGGCACTGTCAGTGGTTGAAAGTGCCTTGGACAGCAAGGAGATCGAACCAGTCAATCCTAAAGGAAATCAACCCTGAATAGTCATTGGAAGGACTGATGCTGAAGCTGAAGCTCCAGTACTTTGGCCACCTGATGGGAAGTGCCAGCTTATTTGAAAAGACCCTGAAGCTAGGAAAGACTGAGAGCAGGAGGAGAAGGGGGTGAGAGAGGATGAGATGGTTGGATGGCATTTACCAACTCAATAACATGAGTTTGAGTAAACTGGAGGAGACGGCAAAGGACAGGGAGGCCTGGCGTGCTGCAGTCCATGGGGTCGCGAAGAGTCGATATGACTGAGCGACTGAACAGAGGTGGCTGAGCTCCTGTGTAGTGAGTGAGGGCAAGGCCCGGCCTGGAGCTGGGGAGAAAGGCCAACCAGCTTTGCAATGGGAGGACAAGGTGCATCAGGAACCTGGGGTGTGCTCGAGGAGCCTGGAATCTCTGGGCGCCCCACCCTCCACCCTCGCACCAGACTGGCTGCCCCTAAGCCTTATTATTATGGCTGCTGTTATTGAAAGAGTTCTCCGTTTCCCAAGCACGTTCCCACGGCTGATCAGGCAGGGTGGGAGGGCCGAGGGGGGGCCAACGTGGTGGTGGCGGCGGGGGAATGAAAGGATGCTGGTCCTGAAGCTCACAGCCAGAGGCCTAGCGGGGGGGCTTACCAGAGCGTG